>CM062807.1:128046651-128353906 GCA_031772625.1 Pinus tabuliformis
TTCACAACTTTGTTTGTCCATCCACTGTTTGCGGATGGAAAGCAAACTTTTCTTCAACTTTGTGTCCATCATCTCCCATAGGTTGGACCAAAATTCTCCCCACAAATCGGAATCCCTGTCACTAATAATGGAAGTAGGCAAACCATAAGTGAAAAAAAAAATGAAAAATGAAAAATAATTCAGCATTTTGTTCAGTAGTGTAGTTTTCTTACAAGGCATAAGTATACACATTTTGCTGAAACGATCAACTACTACATATAAATAATCAAGCTGCTTTCGAGATTTTTGTCAAACCTCCTACAAAATCCATAGAGATGCTCTCCCATGGTCTAGAAGGTACCGGCAAAGGAGTATACAACCCAAGCTTCCTATTGCTAGGCTTGCTTGTAGCACATATTGAACAACCTCTTATGAACCTTGAAACAGAATCTACCATGCGAGGCCAATACAATACATCTGTAGATGTGCAACTGTTTTGCTCACACCAAAATGGCCAACAATAAGAGAAGAATGAGCTTCTCTTATGACATTTATCCTCCTCCCCCTGTGTATACACAACTTGCCCAAATGAAACAGCAAATTGTTATGCATGTGATAGTCATTTTCCTCTACATGATTTCCTTTACTCAAGTTAGCATACACATCTTTAAAGTCATCATCAGATGCATATTGTTCTATATAACTATCATGTACAATGGAATCATTCTTAAGTAAAGTAACAGCACCAATAATAGGCCTTGAAAGCATATTCAACCTTATTCAAAGTACCTTTCTTATACCTTATTACCAAATGGAACTGTTGCAAGAAGCCCATCCATATGAAGTGTCGTGACTGTTGTAACTTGCTTTGTGATTGCAAGTACTGTAAGGGCTGATGGTCGGTATGTATAAGAGTTTCTTTTCCCATCAAGTAGTGTTTCCACTTTTTGACGCTTTGTACCAACGCATAAAACTCCTTATCATATGTAGGATAATTTACAACAGCACCATTAAAAGTTTCGGAATGAAAAGCAATAGGCTTACCATGTTGTAGAAGAACTACATCCATAGCATAATCACTAGCATCAATTTGTATCTCAAATGGTGTCTCAAATCCGTAATACAAGGACTGGAGCTAAACTAATCTTCTCTTTCAAAATTCGAAAGCTTTTTGGCTGCTTGCCTCTCCATTGGAAATCATGCTTCACACTTGTCACTGCATGCATAGGAGCTGCTATAGAAGAGAAGTTAGAGATAAACTTCCTCCAATATTGAGCTGCACCAAAAAAACTTCTTACCTCTGTTATGGATTTGGGAGTAGGCCACTCCACAATAGCCTCAATCTTAGCAGGATCAATACTCAAAGCACCTCCTCCTATTATGTGTCCCAAATAAACCAAAGAAGTCTTTCCAAATTCACACTTTGACATTTTAAGAAATACCCGATTCTTCTTCAAAACATTAAGTACTTTTCTAACATGCATGACATGATCTTCTCTAGACTTGCTGAAAATTAAGATGTCATCTAAGTAGACAATAATGAAATCATCAAGAAAAGGACGCAAGACATCATCCATTACCTGCATGAAAGTTGCAGGTGCACTGCACAAACCAAACGACATCACAAGCCACTCAAAGAGTCCTTGTTTGGTTTTAAAGGCTGTCTTCCAAATGTCACTTTCTTCAATTCTTTCTTGATGATATCCACTACGCAAGTCTAGCTTAGTGAAATATCGAGCATCTTTCAGCTGGTCTATCAAATCATCTATCCTTGGGAGTGGGTAACGATTCTTTACCGTTATCTTGTTCAAGGCCCTGAAATCAACACACATACGCCAAGTGTCATCTTTCTTTGGAATCAATACAATCGGTGACCCACATGGCGAAGTACTTGGCCTTATGAAACCCTTGTCCAACAAGTCCTTGATTTGCTTCTTTATTTCAGCATTCTCCATAATAGACATGCGGTACATGCCTATGTTTGGAAGAGGACAATCTAGATGCAAATGGATTTCATGCTGAATCTCCCTCTTAGGAGGCAAACCTTTTGGCTCCTGAAACATCTCATGATATGCATCAACTACATCATACAGATCTGATTTAAGTTTTGGATCACAATTTTCAAATGACTCATGATTCACATCAACCTTGGGCTTAATCGTAAGAAGAACAAAATTCTTACTTGAATTGACCAGCCTTTTTACCTGTCCTGCATTCACCATCGCTATATTTGTCTTCTTGCGATGAGCTCTAACAATGAACTCATTTCCATCTTTGAACAGATGATATTTTTTTTCATGGCGATGAAAGATAGCTTTCCTATCAAACAAGTAAGGACTTCCCAAAACAATTCCTGCTATATCAAAAGGTACCACATCAAGTTCAACTGTGTCAATAAAATGTGCAGTAATTGCAAAGCGCAATGTGCACTTTCTTGAAACTTGTAAATTTGCATCCTTGCAAATCCATCCAAGTGGATATGGCTTCGGATGTGGAACGGTCTCAAGTTTAAGCTGCTTGACCAAGTCCTCTGATATAAGGTTTGCTTGTGACCCACTATCAAAAAGTGTGTCAATTTTAGTATGTTTTGAAATCACCCTCACATGAAACAGTTCAATTCTTTCTTCCTCATTAGGAGCTTGTACATGGCAGTTTGAGGTACTAGTGCTGGCTTGAGTTTCAACTTCTTTTCCCTTCAAGTTTTTCAAACCCATGGCTGTAATTTTTGTTTCATCACCTGAATCTTCCCCTAAATCTTGTGGTGTAGATGTAGTAGTAGTAGTTTTTTGTTTCCCTTTGGATTTGTTAAATTGAGGTCTTTTTCAGGATATAATTTCCAACAGTTTTTATCCTCATGGCCTGGTTTAGAACAGTATTTATAGATCACTTTCTCACTCTCCTGTTTGACAGATGCATTCTTTTTGCCCTTTCCCTTGGAGGTTTTTTCTTTGTTTTTCCCCTTGTGGGGGCTTGTTTCTACCCTCTTCAAATGTGTTTTTTCCCCTTGCCTCTAAATGGGTAGCTTGGACACAAACCTCGTCCAGGCTAGTAGGGTAAACATCAAGATGGTGTGTCTAAGGTAGCTATGCAAGCCACCGATATATTTCAGCAAGGTTTCTTGGGTCTGTAAATCTACCCCTAACAAGAGAGCTCTTCTCCTGAATTCTTGGGTGTAGTCTTGGACACTCTGACCCTTAAGTTGTTTGAAATTTTGCCAATTCATAATGGCTTTTCTGCATGTGAGCAAGAGGATAAAACTGTTTTCTAATGGCTACAGAAATTCAGGCCATGTTAAGGTAACCTTACCAAATTTCTTGATCTCCTCTTTAGTCTTGGCCTCCCACCAGACCAATGCTGCTCCATCCATTCTCAAAGAAGCCAACTGAATCTTTGTGGCATCATCATGCATATTTTGGATCCTCAAGTAAACTTCCAACTGCCTAATCCAGTTTTCAAGCTTTTCTGCATTCACTTCACCATTAAACATAGGTAATTCGAATTTTACATCAAGCTTCAAAAAAGGACTTTTTCCAGAGGATCTATGCTTATGAACAGAAAAAGACGAGGATGAAGAGGAAGAAGGTGAAGATGGGGGTGGTGGATCACCATTTCCTCCATGTCCTTTCTTGGAATGATCATCATCCTTCTTACCTCCTGAAGAGCCCTCTCCTTCATGTGGATGTTTGGACCCTTCTCCAGCCAATTTCTCATTTCTTTCTTGGTACAATATCCTCACCATTTCAGTGAGGTCCAAGAAAGCCTTTCTGAAGACTCTTTATTCTTCTCTTGGATCTATCTCTGTAGGAATTTCTCCTTCATGTTCAAACATCCTTGAAGCTTCTGTTGAGACTCTTGAGGGTGAAATTGAAGGTGGAGGTGATGGCTCTCTGGCGTTCCTTGACTGAGGATTCTCTCGTTCTCTAGTCAACTGTCCTTCCCCTCTTTTAAGTTTCAACATGGTAAGCATCAATACTTTGCAAGACAGTTAGAAGATCTTTGCACAAAACCCTGAGCTCTGATACCAACTTGATATGAATTTGAAACTACTTGAAATTTGTTTGCAAGGTATTCAATTCAGAATTAAACATGTTTAAAAGATTTCCATGTCTTGCAGAAAGAAAACACATGAAATTTTCAGCTGTTCATGACCCATTTAAGCATAGCAAAGTTATTTCATTTTACTGTTTAACACATTAAAACAAATTTTTTTCTGCAAAATAAGTCAACCACAAATGCAAAAGAAGTTGATAAAGCAGTTCACCCCCTCCAGGGCTACGTCTGCTGGGTCCAAAGCTCCCAACCGGGCTTGTCCTTGTTTTTATTAAATTCTCAAATTGAAAATACAGCTGAATAGAACCATATACAAGAGAAATAGATGTTAAAAATGGATTCAGAACACTTGAATCCTTCAGGATTGACTATTGGATCACCTCCAATGGATACCTGCAACCCTATACAGTCTTCACAAAGCTAGGCCTTAGTGGCTCCTAGAACTTTCATGGCTCCAAAACCTCTGCAAATAACCTCAGATGGTTGTAAGACCTGCACCAATGACTTCAAAAGGTTGAAAATACCCAAAATAAAAAAAAAAAAAAATTCATCCAAAACCGACTTTCCTAGCCAAAGTTATGGCCATTTAAAGTTTCTCCAGTTTTTCCCTAGAAAAACTCCAGCTAACTTTAGTTAACTCCAAATAGCTCCGCCAATTATGGCGGGTCTGCCAAATTTGGCACTCCTGCCAAAATTCCGCCAACTTAACTGAAGTTACATTTAATGTTTGGTGGTTGCCTCGGATTTCGTGCCTGGCGGAATATTCCTTTTTTAATTGTTTTTGAAAAATTAAAATTTCTAATGTTATGGACAAATTCTTCTTTTTGCCATAACTTCCTCATACGGCGACCGTTTTTCGAACCGTTTGCGGCGCCGGAATCGGGAAGATGAACAATTTCCATTCATTCAACTTTGAACCAGTTCTAAGCACTTTAAATTTTGAGCATTTTATGACACTTAGGTCATGAGCACCTGATCAATTAGAACCTGTCCCCACTTAGTGATAACTTCCTGAACTCCAACCATAAATTGAAGTTTAGTAAAATTCGTCTCTGTGAGAGCCTTTGTAAAGATGTCTGCAACTTGATCATCGGTTGAATTATATTGTACTTCAAGAATATGGTCATGAAAGAGATTTCTAATGAAGTGAATGTGTAGTTCAATGTGTTTGTTGCACTGATGTTGGACTGGGTCTTTGCATAATTCAATGGCACTTTGATTATCACACCAAAGTGTAGTCAGATGTTGGTGCTTAAAGCCAAACTTTGATAGGATCTAATGAAGCTACAAGGCTTCCTTACTAGCATCTATGGTGCCACGATACTCTACTTCTACTGAAGAAAGAGAAATGGCACTTTGTTTCTTGCAAGCCCATGTAATAGGTCTAGAACCAAGAGTGTAGACATAAATTGCAATAGACTTCTGATCATTAGGGTTGTTATCTCTCTGATAATTCCTTTGAAGTAATAAGAAGGAAAAACCAAAGGTAACCACTATCCACTTTTGGAGATCGGGACCTAGCCTTCCTGATGCTCAGAGAGGTCTCTCTCTTTAAGATTTAACTTTGTTTTAGTTAAGATGTTTTTAGGCTAGCTATGATTGTTCAAGGGGTTTTGATTTCGTTTAAGATTGGGTGGTGGGATATCTTAAATAAATGGATAAATTGATATCATTTGGATCATTGGGCTATGGAGTTAACTGATAAGGAAGCAAGGCTGGATAAACTCACTAAAGTTCCAAGCTCAAGATAGCAGAGTGTATTTCAGAATGTTTGAGATAGAGGAGTGAAAGGGTTTCACTCGGGGTCAAAGAGCAGGTAAGGGTTCTCAGACCCAGATAATGAATGAGGAAGGAAGGGGTAATCGAAATCGAAGGGCAGTTAAGAACCCTTTAACCTGGATTATTCATGAAATTGATTTAAACCAAAGAGAAATTAAGAATTCTTTAATTTAAATATCAGAAGAAAACATTCAAATGCTTAACTGTTAAAATAGAGTGTGATTTAGACAAGTTCTGAAATATTATTCCAATTATAGCATTTATATTGAAACACATATAAGATTATGAATAACTTTGAGAAATTGACAAAGACACATGAAAATACTTGTCTAAAATTCGCTCAACACACGAATCCGTGGAATAGTCTAATCTTCATTAATCAATCCAGCTTGCTGGAATATCAACTGATACAATAACCTTATGGGTCTTATTGATAAAAAATTCTATACAAATGTCTAATAGAATCCACACTACATACTTCGAATTGTGAAGTATTTATACAAAAATTTACTACAAAATATCTTAAACTAATTTGAGATTTAATCTAGGAAATAAAATATCTTCTTGCAAGAAGATAGAGATAACTATTGAACTGTTTCATGCTGTCCCTTTTATTTTGGTACTGCTGGCTTTTATGGTTTGATTTTTAGCCCTTTATGTTGCTTTGTTGTTTGATCTTTCACGCTCAATGCTTCTTTTTCTTTAGCCTTTCATCTGATACACTCTGACACTAATACACATTGACTCTGCTGATCTGTCTTCATCTTTTTACCTGGCTATTTTACTTTTACTATACATTAAACTTTTCACTGCATATTTCTTACAATAAATCAGTTAATTTCTCCCATGCTTCAGAATTAGGTAATTGGATTTTTAGCATCCTCCTATATATTTCATCTGCCTCGATGTAGTTGGAAAAAGTAGGCTTATTGATAAAAAAGTGTTTTACCTCATGGTGGAGGTAAAACAAGTTTTCAAATGTCTGGTAGAGTACTTTTACTATTGACAATGCCTTGACTGATGATGTATTGACCTATTCTTTTGCTAGCTCTCTGATTTTGTTGTTGTAATCCTCCTGTGTGATGAGCTTGTCATTTATCACTAAGGGACTGGGTAACCATTTATCTCTCAAAATATGAAGCTTAGCCATAAATCTGTCAATGGCTACCTGCATATTTTGACACTGGTCCTCCAAATTTAGCATTAAGTTTCTCTTGGAGAGGACCTTTCTCACCTCAAAAATTGTTTCTGTTCTATCCTCTATTTCCAATTCCTAAAGCTCATACTTATTCTTACTATTAAGGAACTGGATAACTCGGTAGCTTCTTCTGGCATTTCTCCTAATTCTTCTTTTACTCTTTGGATGGCCTCTGTAGCAATCTTTATTAAATCTATTTGTTCCAAAATCACCTGAATATATGGCCAAATATCATTGACAGAGTCAATGATATTGGCCCATAGTAGTTCCTTAGCCTACCCAAGGGGTTATTTCAGTGTTAGGTCCTTCTCCATGGATTTCAATCTCTCACTCATCCTGGCAGCTTTTTGCACTTCTTCTTTTTGCATGATTTTGGCAAGCTTGTAATCAGTTTCCAAGCTTGTCATCTTTTCTTTGATCTTATTCATCTCTGTATTCTGTATGGACATTTCTTCCATAGCTTTAACTAAATTTGATACTTCTTCACCTGATGTACCTGCTGCTGATATAGACTCTGTTGAAACCAGTTGTGATGTGGCCATTTGAGCTGTGGGAGCCAATGAGGTTGCCAATGTGGAAGGAACACCTGTGGTAACTACTGGGATGACATTCACTTATGTAGTTCCAAGATCACTTTGCTTCAATTGGATTAAGTTTTCCAATTCTTTTTCTGTTTCCCTCATCTGGTCATTTAGTTTGAGGACTAAGTCCATCAACTCTGCATGTCCTGTCTAGCTTTCCAATACTTCCTGTGTCTGGGGATGCTGTGGTTGAGGTATCTTCAATTGCTTTTTGAGTGTTGTAATTTCATCATTCTTTTTCTTGATCAATTTTTTAGTAGCTCTTATGACTTTTGGATCATGTCTCAATTCAATCACTATGTCCTCCAAAGACTTGATTCTAGTATCTTTGGCCTATGTGGAGACCTTCTCCAACTGATACTAGGCTGAAATGTTGTTCAATGAATTATGCAATTGATGGGCAGTTATGGCTTTTCCTGTAAGGGTGGAGTAAATCATTTCTCTAGCCTATTTGTGAAATTCAATTTGGTAAATGGAATGAATATCCCTTGCCAATACCTAAAAAACGATCTTCTTGAAATTTGTTGATGTCCTTGGTTGTTTTACAGTTGGTTTTATGAAAGACATTTGCATCTTTCCTTCCTTGATGTCAAAATCTGACATCAACCTAGTTTGATTGGTAGGTGTAAGCTTGAGATATTGTGCATAAGACTGTGCCTTTAGTTTCTCATTTCTCATTTTGATTACTTTGAACCTCTCCTTAATGTCCTTATCCCTATTAGCAGGCTAAATGAGGAGACTTCTACACTGAGTTGCCTTTCGAATATTTGAGTTTGTGAAGTAGATGGCTCTTTCATTTCCCCATATGGAGCATTGCCCTTGCTCATGTTTAACTCAGTATCAGTTATTTCTACTTAGCCTTCTTTGTCTTCCTGTTCTAAAACAAGATTGAGTCTGGCCTTTTACTATGGTTGGCTTCATATTGTACATTTGAAGTTTCTATACCTAAATTGGAGGCTCCCTCTCTATTCCTCTTGGGATTCTTTTCGTCATTCTATGGAGTCTACAAAATAGCCAGGGTACTCATGGTTCCTTCTTTCTCTAGTACCTGCAGGAATGAGATTTCATCAAGTTTTCTCTCTAAATCAAACAAGGTATTTTCAACATCTACCTTTGTGTTATCCCTGTCTATGAGAGTGTTTTCTAACCACTCAAATTGGTTGGCATATCTTTAAATCTTTGGTATGGGGTGATGAATGTAAGGTCCCAATTTGACCTCTTGTCTTAGTTTGGTTATAAACCCTTGGGGGTCATACCTCCACATGAAACTACTCTAAACCTTCATTTGTTGTAGAATTTGGTCTGCTTCATGCCCTCCTTCTCTAGAATTGCAAATGAAAGGGCCTAACTGATTTTTGACTTTGAATTGAGTTCCTTTCTTGGCTGAGACAAAGTTGACTTCATCAAAGTTCATTATCTACCTATAATACTCTAGAGGAAATAACCTCATGGGGAGGTATTTGCGTAGTTTGTATGGTGCAAGATGGCAACCATATATTCTTATTTCAGTGTGATTTTGGTAAAGGTAACAATCTCCCACTTTACTTTTCTTGGAAAACTTGAGGACTCTTTTGATCTCTTGGTTTATTCTGGGTGGAGGACTTCCTGTGAGCTTGGTCATGACTGGATGGAAAAAAGAGTCAATGAAGTCTGTGTAGGTGTATGGTGATGAATACTTGTGGAAAAGTGGTGTCCAAAATATAACAGACCTGGGCTGGCCTTTGGTATCCAGCTTCTGGAGGGTGAAGGGAAATCTGTCTAACTGATAATACAAAAACATATGGTATAGTACAAATGAGTACTTGAATACTCTTTCATTGTGCATTCTGGTAAACTATTCATGCATCCTTTCAGCTATGAACTGGGCATAATTGTACAAAGTAGCAAGAGGCTTTCCTGGGGTGAAAATGGACATGAAGGCTAGGATGAGCTCATCAAAAAATTCATCAGTGGTATAACCCAAGATACATTATATCATGGTTATAATTTTCTTTCCCCTTTCAGAGAAAATGGCAGAAACATATGGAGGGGCATCTTTAGGAATGTGTTGCTCTTCTACAATGAAATTTTGGAATATTTGGGCCAGTCTAGAGGTACTCAACTTGGTGTACAGGTCTAACAAATCCACAATGGAGAGTGGGGTCAAGTTTCGACCCGGTTGGACTTGCAACATCTCATTAATTGATTCAGCTGTAATTGTGAACAAAACCTTTTTGTCAGGGGACATTATAGCTCTTTGGCTAGGAATGTAATAGGAATGGCACATATGGACAATTCAGGAAAAATATGTACTTGGGGAAACTAGTATTTGGGAAAATTGGAGTCTCAAAGGCCAATGTCATCAGAATGGTTTAAATATCTGTCCATACTTAAATAATGAATTTTGAGAAGGACTTGATAGGCACTTGTGTCTTTGATTTGAAAATCCCTGTCTACAAGGGGGAGGTGATCAAGGTCCAAATGGGAAGTTGTGATAGGTTTGACATCCATGGCAATAGGGGAAGCCATAATTCAGTTCTTGTGGATTTGAATTAGGCAATACTGGTATATTCAGAGGTTTTGAAGGAAACTCAGAAACTTTCAGGAGGGTTTGGGTGTGGGCTTTCAATTTAAAGTAATTTCAATTAATTTTACTTCATTAAAATACTTTTAAAGACTAGACGTTTTCAAATTTGAAAGGGTGTCTGGTAATTTGTTTTCAAATACCTGGAAATTGGGTGAATTGACTTCAAATTTGATGTTCTTGGCAACTGTAGAAGTTCAAATGGCTCTGGTATGGACTGAGAGGTTGATTAGGGTCTCTGCAACTTCTTGATGGGTGGAATTTGAGTTCAACTGGTGAATTTAGAGTTTGCAGGTGTCGCAATGGTTTACAGAGGTTCACAAAGAAAATGAGTGAGAAAAGACGAGGTAGAGCTTTTCGGCCTTTTTATTAAGTAACGATTGCCATTTGGCAGGGAATTACAAATGAAAAAAGGGCAGTTTTTTGGGTTGGTTGGGAAGGTGGTTTCCCAAGTGATTGCACCATTTTTATGGAGGAGGTGGTATTTCAGAGTGGTCACCCAATCTATGCCAGTGCTTGACATGTAGCAGATGGGGGGCTGGGGAAACCTCTTTATAGGGCGGGTAAAGGTTGGCCATCAGGTGAACCCGATATGGTTGTGGATCGTGCATGTGGGCGCTGATGATCAGATGACAGTAGGGTGATGGAGGTGTGTGGTGATATGAGCATAGGTTTCGGGGGGGGCACTAGGGTTTTAATCCTTGGCGGTTTGGGATTTACAATCTAATCATGGGATTAAATGATCGGGCGAGGTTTAATGATGAGATTTATCGGTTTTGTCGGGGATATGGGGTAAAGTATGGCTTATAGCTAAACTAAGGGTTGGGGTATTATTTACGAGATTTATTTATATATGGGAAAAGTTATATTGGGAACTATAATATTATGTTAAAAATTAATATGAAATGAAATGAGAGGAGTGAACATACCACTAAGCATAATGTAACATTTGTGCATTTTATTCACACACACTTTATACTTAGGATAAAATCATTTTATGGGTTTTTTGAATGAAATGGAATTCAACATGGGGTTGTTTACTTTTCATAGTAAAATGAAGTTTAACCTTAGGTTTTATTAGGGTAATGGAGGGACATGAATTTTATAATGGTAATTCTAACACTTGATGTCCATAAGTCATTAAGTTGAGGGTCCAGTCCCACCAAAAGTCAGAGAAATGCTGTGAGCCTTTATGACTTGAAGGATTTTTAGTACTAGAACTTACTTGTGGATGGGGAAATTAGTAAATAAAGGGATGAAATGAATGAGGGGGAGTTAATTAAATCAAGTTGTAAACCATTACTTTTGCTTTGTTAACTGCTCATGCACATTGGAAGATATGGTTAAGCATGATAAATGCGCTTTTATCCAATCAACTTTATTCTTCAGCAACCTTTATTCTACTTACCTATTACTTACCCTAACATTTTTTCTTCATTTATTCGGCTGCATTTAGGCTAGCAAACCCTTATCATTCATTTTTCCTTTCAAAAGTAAACTATCTAATTCTAACCTTATATCATCCAAGGGCTCAAATTAAAATAATGAGCTCCTTTTATTTTCTCTACCTATCTAATGATCTGCCAAGATTAAATTGTTTGGTCAGATTTCATTTTCTAACTACAAACATAAAATTTAAAGCATGAAATAGTCAAGATTAAGCAGTTTGACTACCATGGGTTGTGGCATGTATGGCAGGATACACACAACCATTGTCTAACACAATAAAGCAGTAAAATAGTAGTGGCATTTAGACTTGCACACTTTCATGATCTATTTTTGTTTTTGGGGTTCATATATTTTCAATTTTTTATCTTTTCTTATTCTTTTTGTCCATTGATATTATTTTAGGACATACCCTCTTTACATTTTAAAAATTTTTAATATGGAAAAAATTTGCAGAAAGAAAAGGTATGTAAAATATTACAAGGCTTAACCTTAGCCAATTCAAAATTATGAATCCTATCACGATAGGACTCTAATAGTGGCTCGACATGGGGATGGAATTTCCTAGTGAAATGTCAAGAACTCTAAAGATAAGTAGCCTTTGAATTGTGGCTAAAGTTACCTTGCAAAGTGTGCTTCTGTCAATATGCATTATTGATACTTATGACAGTAAATCTCTTAAAGCTTAGGGCCTTCTCTCCGGGCTTCAACTTCAAAGGATTACCATCCAATCCAATCTACACTCTGCAATGTTATGTACAATGATGGAAATAAAGGGAACTACTGTAAGTTAGTGGAAAAGTAGTGCTTCAACATCCTACCATTAACAGGTCCTCCTGGTAGATCTGACCCATCTATGTTTCTCAAGAAAAAGGCATTGTTGCCTCTATAGCAAAAAATTACATAAGGCCACTGCCATAGAAAATCAAATTTTTCATGGTTGCATTTATCTTCCCTCCTTGAATCCCACTTAAGGACTTGGTCTCCTATGTGAAAATCATATGCTTTAGTCTTTTTATCAAAGAATTTCTTGTTTTTTTCCTAGATTATTTGTGATTTTACATATACCTATTCCCTAGCCTGCTATAGGTGTATAGTTTGGTTTATTCTTCTTTGAATGTCATTTGGTTCCACTTGTAGTTCCTGAAGGATTTTCATGATTGGTACTCCCAAGGATGATGGGAAGATTGCATCCATCCCATAAACCAGCTGATATGGTGATTCTCTAATGGACTTTTTAGTAGTCAGTCTATCTTCCCATAAGCCATTGAATAACTTCTTTTTCCATGTCTTTTTATTATCCTCCATTAAATTTTTGATAATATTGACCAGGCTTTTGTTGGATGACTCTACTAATCCATTATCTTGAGGGTAATAGGCTGTGGAATGGCCAAGGGTGATATGGTATCTATTACATAAATCTATCATTCCTTTGGAATTAAAGGTTGTTGCATTATCAATAATGAGCTTTTGGGGACATCCAAATCTTGAAAGGATATTACTCTCTAGGAAGGTGATTATGACAGTGTATGTGGCTTGCCTAGAAGGTATGGCCTCTATCCATTTGGTAAAATAGTTTGTGGCTATTATAATCCACTTATGCTGAGTTAAGGATGGGGGGTGTATTTCTCTAATGAAGTCTAACCCCCATTATTGAAATTGCATCTCAGTGGAAATTGATTTAAGAGGAAAGGGTAATAGTTTCCTGTTTCCCTTAAAAATATGGCATTTGTGATAGGAGGTCACATGTTTTTGGACATCTAAAAACAAAGTAGGCCAGTAGAAACCAGCCCTCGAAATCTTGTCAATGATACTCTTCCAGTACAAGTTCCCTCCACAGTCCCCTGCATTAAACTCTTGCAAAATCTTGTCAGATTCATCTTTTAAATAACATGTTAGGAGAATACCATTACCGTCCTTCCAGAAAAATGCATTATCTATAACACAATCTCTCAATGACTTCATTTTTAAGAATCTAGCTTTAGTTTTTGTCAGTCCAGGAGGAGCTTGTAAGTTTAGTAATACAAATGTAATATCTGCATACCATGGTGATTCAACAAAAGGTTCACTGATCTGTGGAGTCACCATCTCCTCTTGATCATCCAAAGCACTAATGAAGTTGATATTAAGGGCCTGACAGTTCGATTCAACCATGAGTTTGGCTAAACCTTGGCCTTTGATGAGCTTGATGGATTTTATCTCTATGTCATATTCCAATATTGTGGCAATCCATTTGCATATTTTTCCTTCAAGCCCATTTTGAGTCAAAATTTCATTAACTATAGAGTTTGGAACATAAGAAATAATGTGAGAGTACAGAATGTATACTCTAAAATCTTTGATAACTTTAACCAAAGCCAATGCCTATTTTTCCATGACATTGTATTTTAGTGTGGCATCTCTTTTTGGTTTTACTAAAGAATTCTATTGGTTGTTCATATCCTTGATTGTCTTTTGCAGCAAGACAACTACAATGGTGTGTTTAAAGCAAAAGAAAAAATAATAAAATCTTTGCTAAAGTTAGGACTATTCAGGACTAGAGTCTTGGTTAATGCTTCCTTAATAGCTTCAAAGGATTGTTTGGCCTCCAATGTCCACTTGATTGATGAGTCCTTTCTTAGCATGTTATTTAATTCCATAATTAATTCTACTAGATTTGAGATGAATCTCCTAAGAAAATTAATCTTACCTAGAAATGATTGTAACTATTTTATGTTTTGGGGATGGGAAATGGTCAAAATGGCTTCTATTCTAGCACGGCCTATCCTAATCCCATCTTTTGATATGATGTGTCCTAAAAAATTTCCCTCTTCCAGACCGAAAAGTGTCCTTTTAGGATTTAAAGAAATCCAAATTTTTTTTGCATTTGATAAATACTCTTCTCAAGTGGTCTAAATGTTCATTGTCTGATCTAAAGAAGACTGTGATGTCATCCTGGGATGTTACCAAGAAATAATGATTTTTTTCGGCAAAATCTATATCCATAGCTCTCTGAAATGTGGTACCTGAATTCATTAATCCAAAGGGCATCTTCAAATACATGAAGGCACCCCAAGCAGTAGTAAACGCAATTTTGGGTAGGTCCTCAGGTTGGACTAATATCTAGTTATAGCCAGAGAATCCATATAACAGTGAAATCCTAGATGAGCCCACTACCTTTTGCAATATATGGTCCATTTCTGGTAAGGGGTAGTTCTCTTTTAAAGAAACCTTGTTCAAGTTTCTAAAATCTACACAAAGTCTAATTTCACTTTTCTTTTTCCTAGTTGTAACTAAGTTTGAAATCGAGTCTGAGTATCTAATGGGTGCTATTATTTGGGCATCGAACATCCTTTTAACATCTTTTTGTATAGATGGCATAAGAACTGGGTTTGTCCTTCTAAGTTTTTGTTTGAAAGGTTTATGATCTTCTTTTAGAGGTATTTTATGTTGGATTATGCTAGTGTCATAAGATTTTAAGTCTTCATAACTCCAAGAAAATACATCCTGGAACTCTTTAAACAGATTTATATATTTGACCTTTTCCTCTGGGAGTAAGGCCTTAGTTATATTAATGAGCTTTGGATTATCTTCAGTTCCTATATTAACTTCTTCTATGTCAACTCTTAGAGGTTCCATCTTGGGCTTTCTAGTTACATCATTAGAGTCAAACAAATCCTCTAAAGGTACTAATCCTTTAGGAAAAAAATTATCTTTCAAATTAAGAATCTCAAGATCAGCATCCGTTATTTCATCTATCTCTACATTCTCTAAATTATCTATTTCTAGCTTAGTAAATTTGGTTGGCTTATGTAAATCAAAAATATTTACATCTAGGCTACTTTCTACATTACTGTCTATTGTACAACTAGTATCTATCTTACAGTTTCGAAATTCACCTTCATTGTTCATGAAATCATAGATCTGAGAGTCCTAGGAAAAAATCTGCCAATAATTAAGGTTATCTAGTATAACAGGCCTATGTCTGACTTCTGCAGTGTATTGGTGGTTTGGTTGAAATGGAAATTTACAAGTACTAGCAAATGTAGCTAGACTGTGGGCCTGCATGTTTTGTTTTCTGGGAATGGAAGCAAAGTTTGATTCTAGGAGGTCCTTTGCCAAGTCTAAAATAGTATCCCTATATCTACGAAGCCTAGGGTTGTTGATAGAATATTCACTACTGATCTGTTTCATAATCAGCTCTGAGTCTCCCATAACAAAAACTCTTTTGGCTCCTAATTTCCTAACCAATTGTAACCCTAGAATCAGAGCTTCATATTCTGCCATGTTATTGGTACATTTGAAGTTCAATCTGAAATCATGTCCCTCAGCATGGTTATTTTCCATATTATGGATATAGACTCCTACACCAGCCCCCAATGATCCAAAATGGATCTAGAATATACTTCTAAGTCTAAAAATATTTCTCACAGAGGAAAATAAAAGTCAAAGGATGCTCTTGGAGATAGTCTCATTGCGTAGATCTTTTCAATATGAATCTACTGCAATTTGAATGGACCAAAATGGACTTCGGATGAAGGGGTTATTGTAAAATGAAAATTGTCCAATGTCCTTAGAAAAGGAGGCAATTTCATTAATCTTCAAATTATATTGAAAATATTGATTTTTGGTATAGGCTCATGGGTAATCCACAACTGACACATGGTAGGCTAGGATTGGGCCATGTGGCCATGTTTGATTGGTCAAATTTCGGGCCAAAACGTTAATGGCGATGTCAGCAAGCCATGTGTCAACCCGGGAAAGGGTCATCGGTGTCTGATGATGTCAGTGTAGCAGATGATGTGGTAGATAGAGATTGGTACAGGTCTTCTATAATGAAGAACATAGTCAAAGGCGGAGGACTGTCCGATCAAAGGAGATCAACACATTTTACAGCTAAAGTTACAAGCAAGCGGACCTAAAGAATTCATGAACAAAACAATGAAGGATTTGAGTTCCGTAGTAAATGGTATTTCGAGCGGGCTTCAGGAGGTAAGTGGTAATGGAAGGGCTTCACCCGATTCCATACACTAGCTAACATGTAGCACGCCACAGGAGAGAGAAAACCGCTTTTTCAGGTAGGTAATCTCCGTGAAAGTGGGCCACCCGAAATGGATGTCAGCCGTTGGATTGGAGATTGTGGATCAACGATGGAGATTGAGCGACTACTTGATGTTTCGTGTTTAATGTGAACTGTCGGATTAAACGGGGAATCAACGGTCATCGCATGGTGGAAGAGAACAGAAGATAACCAGCGAAGAGGTGGTTTCTCGAGACAAAGTGGTAATTCGGTCGAGGTAGAAGTGGTAAGTGGTAATTTTGGGTGAACACAAGATTCCACTAACTGAGCGACACGTAGCAATTGGGAGGAGAGAGGAAACCGCTTTTCGGGTGGGTAATCCCCGTGCTATTTGTCCACCCAAAATTTCTGATAGCCACCAGATCAAGTGTGTTAGATCCATGGTGGAGGACTGTCATGCAAGTTGGTTGATCGACGATCATAACAAAAGTCCTTATGCCAATGCGACTTGCGATATGCGCAGACCCGACAGGTTTATAGAGGCGGCTGCATAAAATTTGACATCTGGCTAAGGTTCATAGTCGGGTTTTCTATGTTTTTCCATGTATTCCTGTGTAGTTGGTAAAATGCTATATTTTAGGGATTTTAGCTCCATTGAAAGGGTGTTTCCCGCGCATACCGATCCTTTCATTTTCCAAGCCATTTTCTATTTCAAATGTCATTGCTACCTGCCATAAGAAAATGATGTAGTTGAACGTGTCATGAAAACACGAATTAGAACGCAGAAGAGAAGGCGAAGAGATGGAGAGAAGGGTCCAGAATAGAGGAAGGTGTTTTTGGGAACCAAAGAGGTTTTTGTAACCATCTAAGGGGTATGGAGGCGTTATTCTTGTGGACTCGAGAAGCTCGAGCCAACTCAGGGATAAATCCCATTGTTATGTAGAGACTCAGGGGGATGAGCTCACCCATCGTAATAATCTGAGCCAGTGAGAGGAGAACAGAGAGAAGCCACCAGAGGTTGGAGGTAGTTATTCTCCTTACACAGATCTAAGAGCTAGAGCCAAGAGCTAAGAGCTTAGAGCGAAGAGCCAAAGCCAAGAGTTAGAGACGAGAGGCAAGAGCCGAGAGCCAGAGTCGAGAGCCAGAGCCGAGAGCCAGAGACGAGAGCCAAGAGCCAAGAGCCAGAGCTGAGAGCCAGAGCCGAGAGCTAAAAGCCGAGAGCCAGAGAGACGAGAGCCAGAGAGCCGAGAGCTAGATAGCCAAACATCTCAGGGATAAAGATGGCATTCTAAGCCCATTGGTTTAGTTGTAAACCTATGGAGTTGAGTGTGGAACTTGTAAAAGAATTTAAGCCATAATCCCAAAGAGCCTAGTCGAGTTGATTAGAGCTCAAGGAGACATAGCCCAAGATATCAGGGTGAACTCCATATTATATTGTTGTCTTTTGTGATTGCTTATTGTTGCATTGCATTTACTATTATATGTTTAAATATCAGTTTAAGAAAATGAACTCAAGCACTTAAACATTTAAAGACAAACACAAGAATGCACCTATTTTAAGTTCTTTTAATTCCACAAATTATCAATCGTAAGCATAGATCTTGGGAATATATAAGCTTTGGAGTGGGAGAGGTTCTTATAAGCTAACAAGAAGCCTTCAGCTTGGCATTTTAGATTAGGTCACATCAGAGCTGGTTATATCAGAGTAAGTTATACCAAAGTAGGTGGTATCATGAAGCAGGTGGTATCATGATGCTTGATTGATCAAAGCAGGATGCTTGATTGATAGAGCAATCTATTTGCTTGCTTAACTTGAAAGGTGTTTAAACAGTCAAGGATTGATTGTTTGAGTTTGCAAAGGTTCAAGGAAAGTTATTGATAACTAAGTCCAAGAGAGGACAAGAAGGAAGAAGGGCTGGAGGCATTCTTCTTATCCCAAAGGACCTCAAATCAATCCTTGAAGCACAAGAGGTTTGTTGCAAAAGGTTGCTTGAATAAGCTCTTTGCTAATATTGTTTGAAGTTCTTTTGTTCATTTTGATAATGACTACTTCTACAAGTAAGTCTTCAAATTATTCCTTCATCACAAGATTCATTGATGAAGACATGAGGCAAGACTTGTTCATCATGACAGATATGGTGAGAGAAATGTATGAGGATGGAAGGAAGAGCATCATACTTCGAGAGCAGTTGAGTTCCATGAAGGAAGAGAATCAGTTTCTTTTTGAAAAATTGCAGGAAATGAAAAGACAACTTCATCTTGCAAATATGAGCCTGGAAAGGATGCATGAGTTGGAGACACAACTCTTCGTTGCCAAAGAAGCCTTAGTCAAGTATCAGCTTGAAGAAGAGGTAAATAATAATTACAGTTTTTCTTCAATTTCCTCTAAGAATGGTTATATTGGTTCTTTTGAAAAACATACTAGAGGCGTTGGCTCCAAGTTAATGTCCAAGAAGGGTTATGAAGGAAAATGCTTGGGCAAACATGCACAATGTATTGTTGAGCCAATAATGGTTGAGGAAAGGCCTAAGTATTTAGGTCTTGGTTATGGACAAGCTTATGGAGAAAGTGCCAAAGCTGCCATGAAGACAATTGAAACAGTTCCTAGAAGAAGTTTCATGTCAGGTCTTCTATCTCAAGAGTGTGAAGATTGTATTCACAGGGAATGCAATAGCTTGAAACGTCATTTTCAGGAAGAAGGTGTTCATAATCATACACTTGAACTAGAGAGTTGTGGAAACTCTGGAACCATTGAAGAGGTTGATGGTGTTCCAAAGGGAGCCACTTCTTCATTTGATTCACCTCCTCATGAAGGTAATAAAGGTGAAAAATAATGGTATATATCTGGTTCTAATCACATTCCCTTTGATTATGTAAAGCATGGTAAATTTCCATATAAGCATTGGAAAAGAATTGCATGTTCCTTTTGTGGCTTGGATAACCATAGTGTTTTTAGATGTTGGAAGAGAATGGCCACATATAGGAAAATTTTGAAGGAAAGGAAGCAAGAAGCCAAAAGTCCATTGGACAAGGCGAATCATGCTGTCAAGGAGATGCACATGCATTGCACTTACTGCCATAAGCGAGGACATATTGCTGAAAGGTGTTGGACTTTGAATCCAACAATGCTTCCATGAAACTTGAAGAAGGTGGAAAGAGAAAATGGGAAGAATGGAAAGGAAGTTTCCATAAATGATATGTTTCAAGATGATTCACATGTTGTTGTTGATGTGAAGACAAAGGAAGGACCTTTGAAATGGATTGGTAAGAAATGGTTAGAGTTATTATCCGATTAAAGTTGCATATCCTTTGATGTGAAAAGAAATGTATCACATCTATTTTCGTTTCTTTGTTAATGAGATGCAAGTTGCGGGATTTTACCAAGAAGGTGAATGGAAAAGTTGAGTAGGAGACTCACTTTATTGCTGCAACATTATGTTCATTTCAACTTCGAAAGTACAGTGTACTTAAGTGAAAGTTGAAGGATGAAATGCATGCATGAGAATGATGTGCTTGAACACAAGGATGTTGATGATTTCCTTGTATTTGAACATGTATGTGTGATTAACCTTGAGGGTTTATTACTTTGTTGTAAACATGCATGTCATGTTAATGTTGACTTGGAAAAAGTTGAATTGGTCTCCAAGATGGAAATAATGATGAAGTGTTTCATCTTTGAAAAAAAATCCGAAAGTTATTTTTCTACATGCTTGACTTGAAGGGTCAATTGTTTTAAAGGCATGTTTTGTTTGTTATCTAGTCAATCGTTTGTATGCATATATAAATACATGGAGGTGTTCAAAAGATGTGAAATATGTTTCTTTTGATGAAGCAAGAGTTTAGGCCATCCAGTTTTGTCTGTAATTCTGTTGTTCTTGACAAGATTTCACTAGAACATTTTTGTAATAGGTACAAAAGTAATTTTTTGTGAATAAGATGTAACTTCACATTTGTTTGAGCCACCTTGGATCAATGATCAAGGCAGAAAGGTTTAAACTACCTACTGTAACCTTCTCAAGAGGAGTTCTGCATGAAGTCAAGGAGGAAGATAGCTCCTAACCGGAGGACCAACACATCCAGGAAGGAAGTGTTCAGAGGCTTTGGTTCAGAGGCACTATGCAAGGCAAGTGTATGGAGGTTGAAAGAAGAGGGTGATGTACTATCAGTTATTATTCATATTAGTATATCAGTCTTTTGGAGTCAAAAAGCTTTTTAGTGGGAAGTCATGATCCAAAATGGATCTAGAATAGACTTCCAAGTCTAAAAATATTTCTCACAGAGGAAAATTAAAGTCAAAGAATTCCCTTGGAGATAGTCTCACTGCATAGATCTTTTCAATCTGAATCTACTGCAACTTGAATGGACCAAAACTAACTCCGGATGAAGAAGTTATTGTAAAATGAAAATTGTCCAATGTCCTTAGAAAAGGAGGCAATTTCATTAATCTTCAAACTATATTGAAAATGTTGATTTTTGGTATAGGCTCATGGGAAATACACAGCTGAAACATGGCATGTTGGTATTAGGCCATGTGGCCCTATTTGATTGGTCAAATTTTGGGCCAAAAAGTCAATGGCTACGTCAGCAAGACATGTGACAACCCGGGAAAGAGTTGTGGGCGTCTGATGATGTCAACACAACAGATGATGTGGCAGTTGGAGATTGGTTCAGGTCTTCGATAATGAAGAATAGGGTCAAAGGCGAAGGACCATCCGATCAAAGGAGATCAATGCATTTTACAGCTAAAGCTACAAGCAAGAAGACATGAAGGATTTATGAACAAAACAGTGAAGGATTTGAGTTCCGAAGTAAATGGTATTTCGGGTAGGCTTCAGGTGGTAAGTGGTAACGGAAGGGCTTCACTTGATTCCATACACCAGTCGACACATAGTATGCTGCAGGAAAGAGAAAACCACTTTTTCAGGCGGGTAATCTCCGTGCAAGTGGGCCACCCGAATTGGTTGTCAACCATTGGATTGGAGATCGTGGATAAACGGTGGAGATTGAGCGGACTACTTGATGTTTCGGGTTTAATGAAAACTGTTAGATTAAATGGGGAATCAATGGTAAGCACATGGTGGAAGATCATGGAAGATAACCAATGAAGAGGTGGTTTCTCGAGACAAAGTGGTAATTCGGGTGAGGTAGAAGTGGTAAGTGATAATTCAGGGTGAGCACCCGATTCTACTAACCGAGCGACACATAGCACTTGGGAGGAGAGAGGAAACCACTTTTCGGCCTGGTAATCCCTGTGCTATTTGTCCACCCAAATTTCTGATAACTGTCGAAACAAGCGTGTTAGATCCACGGTGGAGGATTTTTATGCAAGTTGGTTGATCGATGATCAGAACAAAAGCCCTTATGCCAATGTGAATTGCGATATGCACGGACCCGACAGGTGTATAGATGTGGTTGCATAAACTTTGAGATCTGGCTAAGGTTCATAGTCGGGTTTTCTATGTTTTGCCATGTATTCCTATGTATTTGATAAAATGCTTTGTTTTGGGGATTTTAGCTCCATTGAAAGGGTTTTGCTCGCGCCTGCTGGTCCTTTCATTTTCCAAGCCATTTTCTATTTCAAACATCATTGCTACCCACCATAAGAAAATGATGTAGCTGAATGTGTCATGAAAACATGAATTAGAACGCAAAAGAGAAGGCGAAGAGATGGACAGAAGGGTCTAGCACAAAGGAAGGCATTTTTGGGAACCAAAGAGGTTTTGGTAACCATCCAAGGGGTCTAGAGGCATTATTCTTGTGGACTCGAGGATTTCGAGCCAGCTCAGGGATAAATCCCATTGTTGTGTAGAGACTCAGGGGGAGGAGGTCACACATTGTAATAATCCAAGCCAGTGAGAGGGGAACAGAGAGAAGCCACCAGAGGTTGGAGGAAATTATTCTGCTTACACAAAGCCGAGAGCCAAGAGTCAAGAGCCGAGAGATAAGAGCTGAGAGCCAAGAGCCGAGAGCCGAGAGCCGAGAGCTGAGAGCCAGAGAGCCAAACAACCAGGGATAAAGATGGAATTCTAAGCCCATTGGTTCAGTTGTAAACCTATGGAGTTGAGTGTGGAACTTGTAAAAGAATTTAAGCCATAATCCCAAAGAGCCTAGTCGAGTTGATTAGAGCTCAAGGAGACGTAGCCCAAGATATCAGGGTGAACTCCATATTATATTGTTGTCTTTTGTGATTGCTTATTGCTACATTTCATTTACTGTTATATGTTTAAATATTAGTTTAAGAAAATGAACTCAAGCACTTAAACATTTAAAGACAAACACAAGCATACACCTATTCCAAGTTCTTTTAATTCCGCAAATTATCAATCATAAACATAAATCTTGGGAATATATAAGATTTGGAGTGGGAGAGGTTCTTGTAAGTTGACAGGAAGCCTTTAGTTCATTATTTCAGATCACACAACCTATTTACATACCCATCAAAGTCTAAATGACAAAGTGACTGATGGAATATGTTCTCACTATCAGCTATTCTGTACTTAAGGCCTTTGGTTACAATTTCCTTTTTATTAGTTTCTGCATTGTATAAGATGAAGGAGTCCATATCTGAGTCGATGGAGTATATGGGAAAGTTTTGAGGCTTCTCCTCACTATTAACCATGTACTTCATCGATGTCTCCCTATATGATTTTCTTGGTTGGAAAAAAATAGATATGGTGGCATAAGACATATCCAACTGCAAAGATCCCTGCAGTTTTGCTCCCCATGAGCGAGATAGTAGCATTCCATATTTTGGTGGGATATCTGCAACTACAATGTCCATTAGAATTCTCTTTGCAGGGAACTGGACAAGAGTCACACATAAGTCTTTGATTAAACCAAGGCATTTAACCTGGCTAGAGTCAAAAGAAAATAAATCCTTATAAGGCCTGGTTATGTCTAGGTTCAATCTTTCCATTATTGCTTTTGGCATGAGATTGTGGGATGCTCCTGAGTCCAACATAGCGTTATGCAAAATTTTATCATGAATATTTAGGCTGATGTAAAAAGGAGGAACTCCCCCTTGCTGATGAATTCCATTGGCCTCAGGGCCAAACAACAATTCAGGCTGGTCATCGTTCAAATTAACAGAATCCTCTCCCTCTCCTATGTTCAATGTCTCAGTTATCTGTGACCTATAAGATTCATTCTTTACTAGTTCAATTAGAGGAACTGATATCTTTAACTTAGCTATCTCATTTTTAATATTCAAAGGGATTTGAGGTTTGTTTGTTTGATTCAAATCTTCCTTAATGTGTGCAGTTTGAGTGTCGTTATCCTATGTCTCAATGGTAGGCATTTCAGTTTATGTTTCTATTGTTTTACCTTGATTTATTTTATCTTGACTATTTTCAATGATTGGCTCTATTTGGTTTTCAATGGAGGTTATATCTACCATCCTAGGGGTTGAAGTTTCAGGTGTTCCCATAGGGAGAATTTTCAATACTTTTTTAACTAGAGTTTCTCTTATTATCTTAGTCTGAGTTTGGATGGAACTTTTAATGGGAGTTTTGTTATTCTTCTTAGTCCTCAAACTATATTGTTTATGTACCTCATATATAGCTGATTCATATCCCTACTTAAAATCAAAAGATTCACTAGATTCTAACTTTAACTATTGAAGCATATATAGCTATAGTTATTCTTGAGTAAGAAAAACAATGTCTTCCTCTGTGGTTTCCAGTAAGTTAATCTGGGTATCATCCTCTACTTCTTGGTTTTGTGATTCCTCAACATAGTTTTCTTGGAAGGGTGGCCTAATCTATTGGTCTGGTGTACCATTTTTTGCAGCATTAGGGTTCTTCCTAAAATTTGGGTTTCTTATTGGGGGTTATTGTTGTTGATTCTCCCATTGATTTTTCCTATCCATGATATCTAACCTATCCATAATTCTTTCTAAAATTTTAGCTAAAACATCTACTTTTCCATTTGAATTTGAAGCTTCTTCTTTAAATAAAACTTCATTTTCATTCCTCATTCGTGCTTTCCTAGCTAACAAGATGACTTCTACACTGACAACATTACTTTGCATTTGTTCAAGTGTTTCCGGATTTCTCTCCCTTAGCTGGTATGACATATCAACATCAAAAACATCAGGAAACTTAATTAATGCTAGGTTAGGTGGGGGCTTAATGTTGGCTAGAATTGCATTATAGATATTATTAAACCCAATGCAATAGTCCTGAACTGACTCGTTGGGAACTCTCCTAATATTGTCATATTCAAAAAGTATTTGCAATGTGTACTTCATTCTTTCCCATCTATCAATGAATAACCTTTGAGAATTTTCTAGGTCTGCAATGTGGTTGGTAGGAAAGGCTTTGAACCACTTCTTGACATCACCAGTTAAATTTTGGGTAAACAATCTCACCTGGACATATGCCTCATCTATTTCATGCAATTCAAAAAAGTCAGACATCTTGTTTACATGCTGCTAGGCAGTGTAATGACCAGTAGCATCAAATAGGAAAATATTACTCTGATAATCTGCAGGCGTGGGATGGAGTTGGGCACGTAAAACTAGAGGAGCATATCTATTTTCCAATGTTGTGATTCTAGTTTGAGTAGGGGGTAAAGTTGAAGTGGTTGAAGAAGGGCTTGAAAATGATGGAGGTGAATGAGATGATGATGAATATGATTGATTAATAAGTGACTTAGGTGATTGAATTGTGGTAGATACAATTGATGAAGTTGTGGTAAAGGAAGGTGGATTTACAGCAAGTGATGATTGTGAAGAAATTTGAGATGTAGCAGCAATAAGGGTCGATAGCTCTACAAATTGCTGAAGATAAACACTATCTATATTACTAATCAGCGTATAGGTCAAGGCTTCTAACTTGTCAGAAGAATCTAATACAAATTTATCGAAATCTGGATGAATAATCCTTTTTGATTCAATGAGTTGAGTAAACTCAGGGTCTAAAACTGTTTCATGGATACCATTCTAAGATTTGGTTCTAAATAGTGATAGGTCGAATGACAAATCAAAAGGGACTTCTTCTAAAGTTAAAAACTCCTCAGGGAGTAAATTGGTTCTGTCTAGCTCGCTACTACTGGATGGAGTTTCTGTTATTCTAGGCTATCTTAAAATCTTCTCTAGGTCATCCACGGTAGTTGTAGGGTTTGGGTCTGGGTTGGTCCTGGTATAGTGAATCTTTTTAGCAATGAGAATTTTAATTTTTTAAGTTGTTTTTATGAAATTTTCTGAAAACTTACTTCAGGTGATGACCTTAAGGGGCTCAAGATTTGATTGAAGGTTCCCTTAAAGTTTTTATGAGACTGAGTATCGAAGTCCCTAGTATGGTCACCAGAAATGTTATCTCTCTGATAATTCCTTTGAAGTAATAAGAAGGAAAAATGAAAGGTAACCACTATCTGCTTTTGGGGATCAAGACCTAGCCTTCCTGATGCTTAGAGAGGGCTCTTTATTTAAGATTTAACTTTGTTTTAGTTAAGATGTTTTTATGCTAGTTTTGATTTTGTTTGAAATTGGGTAGTGGGATCTCTTAAACAAATGGATAAATTGATGCCATTTGGACCATTGGACTATGCGTAGAATTTTCTCTAGAAATCAGCTAGCTCATTGATATCATGTAGAATTTTCACCTGCAGATCAAACTGATATATGCAATGTACTAAACCATAATACTAGATCTACATCTACAATAAACTTTGCGAAAGCCAATCAACCATGAGCAACATCAAGCATGAACACATATAACTGATAAGAAGGAACCAATCGCACATAACACAAAAGAATTTATCCGAGAAAAGCACTAAGGTAAAACCCCATCTCTGTATTATCAATCAAGTGGAAATCCTCAACAACATACAAAAAGAATCAGCTCAAAAGCTATCTTGCTCTCTCTGTACTCTGATGATGTAGCTCATGGACTATATAGGCCTGAATATATAGGCTCCATAAGTCTTCCAAGCCCTTATTTCCTTGCGCAATTTTGATTGGGGTCCAATTACATAACATGTGTGAATTGGCCCAAATCATACTTGTTGTCACCTCAGGTCCAACTACGCAGTACTAGAAGGAATGATATTCCATCCTCATGCAAGGAATATTCACTAGGAATATCCTAGTAACTGATAGTACGCTATCCCTCATCTAATCTCAACGAGGTCTCTATTTGAACTGACATGCATCAGTTATCCATGAGTGAACACTCAATTATCTGAAAATACCAGTTTTCACATGCATGCAAGCATCAACAAACTGAATGTCATTAATTTAACAAGTTGTAAAATTAATCTAACTGGACTTGACTAAGTTAAACTAAGTCAAATGATCCTCTCAATATAGAACTCATCCTTAATTCCTCAACCAGTGGAGCAAATCAAGGACACATTCCCCAATTAGTGGAGAAATTATTGCATGTTCTCACAAAGACTTCAAGTTTGATTTTCCTTAACTAATTAACTCAACCTAAATTAATTAATTAATATTCAAACTGCTGGTAAGACCAAATTCAAATTTTACTTCCTATTTCTAGTCCAAGGACTGACTAAAATAGGAATCCACATTGCACTACTAAAAATAGAACTTCTATTTTTAGCACTTCCATTTTTCATTCCCTGTTGCCCAATCCAACACTAATGCCCAAATTGCGATTTTTAGTAGTGCTATTTTTAGCACTTCTATTTTTAGCAATTTCTTGTTGCTAATTTTCAACACTATGGAGTCAACTGATAAGCAAGGTTGGATAAACTAACTAAAGGGGATGTTCCAAGGGCAAGATAGCAAAGTGTATTTTAGAATGTTTGAGACAAAGGGATGAAAGGGTTTCACTCGGGGTGAGAGAACAATTAAGGGTTCTCAGACCCAGATAATGAATGAGGAGGGAAGGGATAATCAAAATCAAAGGGTAGTTAAGAATACTCTAACCTCAATTATTCATGAAATCAATTTAAACCAAAGAGCAACTAAGAATTCTTTAATTTAAATATCAAAAGAAGAAATTCAAATGCTTAACTGTTAAAACAAAGTGTGATTTAAACAAGTTCTGAAATATTATTCCAGTTATAGCATGTCGATTGAAACACATATCAGATTATGAATAACTTTTAGAAATTGACGAAGACACATGAAAATACTTGTCCGAAATTCGCTCAACGCATGAATTTCTATGAAACCAGCTCACAAAAAGATAGCAAAGATAGATCAACACCTTAGAAATAAGACTCTTCGAGGGGGAAACCTCCTTTACATTACAAAATGGACAATTCTTGGTTGATACAAATGACAAGACCTCCTTTCTATATATAGGATTCTAAGGGGTCATAATATAATTAGAGCTGACATACCAATAATAATGTAAGGGCACAATAATAAAAATAGCGGGCTTCTATGGGGCACAACAATAACAATATGGGGACTACATGGGCACAACAATATAATAAGGGGGTTATACTAATAACATTAAGGGGTTACACTAGTATTATAGGGACTTAACATGCCCCTCTCCTTCAAAAAGTGTTGTCCTCAATGCTTGAGTAGCTCTTGATGCTTCTGTATAAAATTCTTTTCCTCCCATGTGGAATCTTCAGCGGGTAAGTTCTTCCACTTGATGAGATACTCTGAAATTAATCAATTTCGTAGCTGTCAGGTTCTTGTTTCTACGACTGCTCCAGGTTCCAATATGATTTTCCTTCCTCATCAAGTTCTAGAAATATTGTTTGAACTGGGATCTTCTGCAACTTTTGAATGAGTGGCCACACTTCTTCATCCTTCTTCCATTCATCCCTTGCTTCATTTATCCAATCTGGTTGGATAATAGAAATAGCACAAAATAATGCTTCCACATCATCATCCTTTCTTGAGAGTGCATCTGCAACAACATTTTTCTTCCCTTTTCTTTACATAGTTTCAAATTCATAACCCAACATATTTGTCAGCCATTTTTTATATTCTTCTAAAGATAGTATTTGTTCTAAAAAGTATTTGCGACTATCATGATCCATTTTTACCTTGAAGTGTCTTCCCATTAGGTAAGGTTGCCATTTATTAAGTGCATGTAGTATTGCCAACATTTCCTTCTCATAAATAGCTTGCTTGAGATGTAGTCTTAAAAATACCCATTCACCTACATCAAAACTTCTTCCAATGTGATGTTGATATGCTTGTTGTTTCATTCGATTCCCCACCAAAGTGGCATTATCCTTTAAAAGTTGGAGAACTTGTTGTTGATGCTCGATGTGATATTTCACTGCTTGAATCTTTTTCTTCTTTATATGTCCTTTTATCTTGAGAGTTTGAGGAGTGGTAATTTCTTCCAATGCATTACAAGATATGGTCAGATTCATTTCTTGATGCTCGATGTGATCTTTCACTTATTCAACATTTTTCTTCTTGATATGTCCTTCTATCTTTATAGTTTGAGGAGTGGTAATTCCGGCCAATGTATTAGAATATGTGGTTGGATTAATTTCCTCTTTCTCGATGTGATCTTTCACTTCTTGAACCTTTTTCTTCTTGATATGTCCTTCTATCTTGAGATTTTGAGGAGTGGTAATTCTTTCTAGTGCTTTACAAGATATGGTCAGATTCATTTCTTCTTTCTTTGGGGTTGGTTCCTAGTGTATATCCTCTTCTTTTGACATTTCTTGATCCTTTTCTTCCTCCTCTACACAATCAATGTAAAATAATTTCTTCTCAGCACACTTACGACCTCTAATGTATTTGTTATCACAATTGTAACAAAGCACTTTTTCTCTTTTTTCTTCCAATTTTTGTGGTGTCAACCTTGTAGAATTTGGAAGGCGAGGAGAAACAACACTTCTATCTTTATAGTTGTGAGGGGTAGACTTTCTTGTTTCCATAATTTTTCTTTCCACTTTTCTTTCCAACCTGAATGCATTCTCCAATGAATCAAGTTCTCAAAGATGAACCTCTTGTTGAATGTTATCCTTTAAAGTCCCTATGGAGACATCAATCCTCTGCTTCTCTGGAATATCATTTTCCCTTATATTCAATTTTTGAAAGTCCTCAATGTGCTCGTACATTGAACACTTTTGTTTGAGATTTATCAATTGGCTAAAGAAGTTGTTTCTCTTTGTATCCTCATAATGTGCTATCATTTCCTCTGTAAAAATTGACCATGTAACAAGCGGTTTACAAGAACAAAGCCCTTTATACCATAAAAATTGATCTGGTTCTAAATAATTAAATACAATACATACCTTTGGTAACAGTGGTACACCATGTAGATAAAAATATTTCTCCATCTGTAGTATACAATTTACTGGATCCTTGCCATCAAACTTCCTCATCTCGCTTTTTCTTGATTTTAGGAGCTCAAACTTTAAATGACCGTAGCTCTATAATTTTGAATCTTTACGTTCTGAAATCATGACCTATAGTAGCCCTCTATGTCCTCTTTCCAATGCCATCTGTCTGATCTAAATTGGATTCTCCAAGAAGGAGTTATGCACAATCTCCCAAGATGACTTGTTTATATACCTTTTCAGAAGAGCTAATTTGTATGAAGTGCCATGTGTCACTGTTTTGACCTTTGGATTTGTAAAATATACACGAAAAACTAAATTCTGTCCTTTTTTTGTAATTGTTGATGAAATTTCAATCTGATGCTTAGAGATACAATTATGATGATTTTCCCCAGGTCACCTGTTTAGAATGTAATTCAGGAGTGTGAAAAAACCCTAACTTCCTCAGGTCATATTTCTGCAAATGTAGTGAGACAAGCTTTGAAATTCATAGCCGAAGTTCAGAACGATTTCTTCTCAAAAGGGTTTTTCTTGCAGCTTCTGAAACATCGGAGAAACAAAGTTATAGTGAAAATTCCACGATGACCTGTTTGGAGCAGTGAAACCCTAGAATCCAAAGCTTTGATACCAAATGTTATGAAACCATATCACAAAAAGATAGCAAAGATAGATCAACACCTTAGAAATAAGCCTCTTTGAAGGGGCAACCTCCTTTACATGAAAAAATGAACAATTATTGGATGATACAAATGAGAAGACCTCCTTTCTATATATATGAGTCTAAGGGGTCATAATATAATTAGAGTCGACATAAAAATAATAATGTAAGGGCACAATAATAAAAATAGTGGGCTTTTATGGGGCACAGTGACAACAATATGGTGACTACATGGGCACAACAATATAATAAGGGGGTTGTACTAATAACAATAAGGGGTTACAATAGTATTATAGGGACCTAACATGAATCCTTGGAACAGTCTAATATTTATTAATCAATCCATCTTGCTGGCTCATCAACTAATACAATAACCTTCTAGGTGTTCTTGATAAAAAATTCTATAGAAATGTCTAATAGAATCCACAGTACATACTTCGAATTGTAAAGTATTTATATAAAAAATTATTACAAAATATCTCGAACTAATTTGAGACTTAATCCAGGAAATAAAAATATCTTCTTGTAAGAAGATAGAGACAACTATTGAACTATTTCATGTTGTCGCTTTTATTTTGGTACTGCTGGATTTTATGATTTGATTTTTAGCCCTTTATGCTACTTTGTTGTTTGATCTTTCATGCTGGATGCTTCTTTTACTTTAAGCTTTCATCTAATACACTTTGACTCTGCTGATATGTTTTCATCTTTTTACTTGGTTGTTTTACCTTTACTATACATTAACCATTTTACTGCATATTTCTTACAGTAAATCAATTAATTTCTCCCATGCCTCAACATTAGATAATTGGATTTTTAGCATCCTCCTATATATTTCATCTACCTCAGTGTACTTGGAAAAATTAGGCTTATTGATAAACAAGTGTTTTACCTCACGCTGGAGGTAAAACAAGTTTTTAAATGTTTGGTAGAGTGCTTTGCCTGTTGGAAAGCCTTGATTGATGATGTATTGACCTATTCTTTTGCTAGCTCTCTGATTTTTCTGTTGTAATCCTCCTGTGTCATGAGCTTGTCAGTTATCACTACAGGACTGGGTAAGCCTTTCTCTCTCAAAATCTAACACTTAGCCATAAATATGTCAATGGCTACCTGCATATTCTGACCCTTGTCCTCCAAATTTAGCATTAAGTTTCTCTTGGAGAGGACCTTTATCACCTCCAAAATTGTTTATGTTTTGTCCTCTATTTCCAATTCCTGAAGCTCATACTTATTCTTACTATTAATGAAATGGATAATTCTAGTAGCTTCTTCTGGCATTTCTCCTAATTATTCTTTTACTCTTTGGATGGCATCCGTAGCCATCTTTATTAAATCTATCTGTTCAAAAATCACCTGAATATATGGCCAAATATCATTGACAGAGTCAATGATATTGGCCCATAGTAGTTCGTTAGCCTGCCCAAGGGGTTCTTTCAGTGTTAGATCCTTCTCCATGGCTTTCAATCTCTCACTCATCCTGACAGTGTTTTGCACTTATTCTTTGTGCATGATTTTGGTAAGCTTGTAATCAGTTTCCAAGCTTGTCATCTTTTCTTTGAGCTTATTCATCTTTGTAGTCTGTATGGACATTTCTTCCATAGATTTAACTAACTTTTATTCTTCTTCACCTAATGTACCTGCTGCTGATATAGACTCTGTTGAAACTGGTTGTGCTATGGCCATTTGAGCTATGGGAGCCAATGAGGCTGCCAATGTGGAAGGTTTTGGTTTGTGTTATTCTTTCCACAACTAGCCAATGAGGCTGCTAGTGTGGAAGGTCTTGGGTTTTTTTTATTGATGTTCAATATGACTTTCTGAGGGATATGATAGAGGACAAAATATGTTGCTAGTAAAGGTGGACATTTTGAAGAATATTGCAAATGCATTGACAAAATATGTGAGTGCTGAGAACTTCTCTTGCTGTACATAAACAATGGGCATTGCAGGGCTGGTTAAATGACTAAGCTCTCTTGTGGCCCCCTTGGAAAGAAAACAACAAGTGGGAGAATTTTGGGTTGTGTTATTCTTTCCATGACTAGCCAGTAACAAGGAAGGGTTATAAGCTTTGGAACCCAATAATAAGGAAGGTAGTGTACAACCGAGATGTGATGTTCAGAGAGGTAAAATATGTTATTAAACATGAAGTCCAACCAAAGAAACCTGAGAAGATAGAGTTTGAGCTTAAGGGGGAAGAATCAGACTCTACAAAAGAGGAGGAATCAGAAGATGAAGAGCCACAAACTCCGGGTGTGAGAGGATCAGTTCAAGAAAGAAGGCAGCTAGAAAGGTTTAGTCCATCTGCTTTCTGTTCAAATTTTGGTTTATCTATTACTGACAATGATCCCAGAACTGTGAAGGAAGTAGTAGATTCAGAGGATGGCAAAATCTGGAAAGAGGCCATGGTTGATGAAATGGCATCTTTGCACAAAAATGAGGCTTTGGATCTAGTGGAGTTTCCGGCTTGAAGGAAACTCATTGGCAGCAAATGGGTGTTCAAGAAGAAGACAAATGTAGAAGGAAAGGTGGAGAAATACAAAGCTCGGTTGGTAGCGAAAGGTTATTCCCAGGTTTCGGGAATTGATTTTGGTGATATTTTTTCTCCTGTTGCCAAGGTAGCTTCTATTAGATTACTTTTATCTATTGCTACTGCTTTTGATTTTGAGGTAGAATAGATGGATGTGAAGACAACATTTCTTAACGGGGATCTAAAAGAGGAGATCTACATGAAGCAACCTGAAGGCTTTGCGGTGAAGGGTAAGAAATAACTGGTATGCAAGTTAAAGAAGTCTCTGTATGGGTTAAAACAGTCACCAAGGATGTGGTATCAAAAATTTGATACATTCATACGTGGACTTGGCTTCACTAGAAGCAAAGAAGATCATTGTGTGTATTTTAAATTAATTTTTGACCTTATTATTTATCTGGTCTTGTATGTGGATGATATGTTGCTGGTTGGAAATGACAAAGAAATTATCTAGGATTTGAAGACCCAATTGTCCTCCAAATTCGACATGAAAGATCTTGGTGCTGCAAACTATATTTTGGGAATGGAAATTAAAATAGATCGGGCAAAGAGGAAGCTCTGGTTAAAATAGAGGAAGTATGTCGAGACAATATTGCAAAGGTTTAATATGCAGGATAGTAAACCGATGAAGCTTCCTATTCCTGTAGGTGTAAAGTTATCTGCTAAATAGTGTCCCAAGAGACAAGAAGAGGAAGAGGATATGTTCCGTGTTCCATATGAAAGTGCAGTCGGTATCTTGATGTATGTGATGGTCTATACTAGACTAGACATTGCACATGTAGTGGGAGTATTGAGCAGGTTTATGTCAAAACCAGGGAAGGAGCATTGAACAACAGTGAAGCAAGTTTTTAGGTATTTGTGTGGCACTAGTGATTATGGTTTGTGCTACCAAGGAAGACTAGGATTGGAAAGAGTTTTGGATATCCATGGCTTTGTTGATGCGGACTGGGCTGGAGATCTGGATTAGAGAAGATCTACAAGTGGGCATGTGTTTAACCTATTTGGAGGTGCAATTAGTTGGATGAGTAAGAAATAATCTGTAGTGGCATTATCAACTACTGAGGTAGAATACATGGCAGCCACTCATGCAAGCAAGGAAGCAGTTTGGTTGCAGAGATTGTGTTCAAGTATGGGGTTAGTATAGGGAGCTATAAGGATAGACTGTGATAGCCAAAGTGCAATTTTCTTGGCAAAGAACCCTGCTTACAATTCAAAGAAAAAGAACTTTGATGTTCAATATCACTTTGTGAGGGATATGATAGAAGACAAAAAGGTGTTGTTGGTAAAGGTGGACACTTTGAAGAATACTGTAGATGCATTGACAAAATTTGTGAGCTCTGAGAAGTTCTCTTGGTGTAGAGAAACAATGGGCATTGCAGGGCTGGATAAATGACTAAGCTCTCTTGTGGCCCCCTGTGGAAAGAAAACAACAAGTGGGAGAATGTTGGGTTGTGTTATTATTTCCACGAATAGCCTACATAGTGAACCGAGGGGTTGGGGGGGGGGGGGGCGGAGCTCCCCCTTCATTGCGCAGTGGGGGGGTCACATGGCTAGCGGCAGCCCCCATTGTCCAGGGGGTTTGAGCGGGGCGGGCAGTGCCCGGGGAATTATTTTTTTTTGGACCCTATATTAGGTTGGGTGGACCTACCTATTTTTTTTTGAATGATTTTCATACATGGTTTTGGACGCGATGGTTTTTTGGTACATTGTATTAGATGCTTCGGCATGTATAAATATCTATTGTAACATTGAAAGGAAAAAAAACGAAAAATCAAGCTAGTAGTCCCAGTTTTTGGATCTAGGGGAAAATCTCTGTGTATATGTGTTTTATGTGTTATGCTCTTGCATTATTTATTTTCTGTGTTTTAGAATTCGTATGCAGGTAATTTCTATATGGGGTTAAAACCTACAAAAGGAACAATCACGGTAACTGCTAGGATGACATTCACTGATGTAGTGCCAAGATCACTTTGCTTAAATTGGATTAAGTTGTCCAATTCATTTTTTTTGCCTGCAACTGGTCATTTGGTTTAAGGACTAGGTCCATCAACTCTTGATGCCTTGTCTGGCTTTCCAATATTTCCTATGTCTAGGGTTGCTACACTGGAGGTATCTTCAATTTATTTTTGAGTGTTGTGATGTCATCATTCCTTTTCTTGATCAGTTATTTAGTAGCTTTGATGTCTTTGGGATCATGTCCCAATTCAATCACTAAGTCTTCCAAAGACTTGATTCTAGTGTATTTGGCCTGTGAGGAGGCCTTCTCCAACTGATACTGAGCTGAAATGTTGTTCAATGAATTATGAAACTGATGGCAAACTATAGCTTTTCATATAAGGGTGGAGTAAATCATTTGTCCAGCCTGTTTGTGAAATTCAATTTGGTCAATGGGATGAATATCCCTTACCAATACCTCAAAATCGATATGCTTGAAATCTTCTGATATCTTTGGTTATTGTACAGTTGGTTTTACAAAAGACATTTGCATCTTTCCTTCCTTGATGTCAAAAGCTGACATCAACCTGGTTTGATTGGTAGGTGTAAGCTTGAGATTGTGCATAAGACTATGCCTTTAGTTTCTAATTTTCATTGTTATTTCTTTGAACTTGTCCTTAATGTCGTTATCCCTATCAGCAGGCCTACTAAATGAGGAGACTTCTACATTGAGTTGCCTTTCCAATATTTGAGTTTGTGAATTTGATGGCTCCTGTGTTTCCCCAGATGGAGTTGTACCCTTTCTCATGTTTACCTCAGTATCAGTTATTTCTACTGAGCCTTATGTGTCTTCCTGTTCTGAAACAGGATTGAGTGTTTGACTTTTGCTCTGTCTGGCTTCATATTGTACATTTGAAGTTTCCGTACCTGAACTGGAGGCTCCCTCTCTATTCCTCTTGGGATTCTTTTCCTCATTCTGAGAAGTCTGCAAAATAGTCTGGGTACTCATGGTTCCTTCTTTGTCTGGTACCTACAAGAATGAGCTTTCATCAAGCTATCTCTCTAAATCAAACAAGGTATTTTCAACATATACCATTGTGCTATCCCTGTCTATGAGAGTGTTTTCTAACCACTCAAATTGGTTGGCATATCTTTCAATCTCTGGTATGGGGTGATGAATGTAAGGTCCCAATTTGACCTTTTGTCTTAGTTTAGTAATAAACTCTTGGGGGTCATACCTCCACATGAAGCTTCTCTAAAACTTCATTTGTTGCCAAATTTGGTTTGCTTCATGACCTTCTTCTCTAGAATTACAAATGAAAGGGCCTAACTAATTTTTGACTTGGAACTGAGTTCTTTTCTTGGTTGAGACAAAGTTGACTTCATCAGAGTTCATTATCTGCCTATAAACTCTAGAGAAAATAACCTCATGGGGAGGTATTTGGGAAGTTTGTATGGTGCAAGATGACAACCATAGATTCTTATTTCAGTGTGATTTTGGTAAAGGTACCAATCTCCCACTTTACTTTGCTTGGACAATTGGAGGATTCTTTTGATCTCTTGGCTTATTTTGGGTGGAAGACTTCCTGTCAGCATCATCATGTCTGGATGGGAAAAGGAGTCAATGAAGTCTTTGTAGGTGTATGGTGATGAATACTTGTGGAAAAGTGATGTCTAAAATATAACAAACCTGGGCTGGCCTTTGGTATCCAACTTCTGAAGGGTGAAGGGAAATCTATCTAACTGATAATACAAAAACATATGGTATAGTATAGATGAGTACTTGAATACACTTTCATTGTGCATTCTGGTAAACTGTTTATGCATACTTTCAGCTATGAACTGGGCATAATTGTATAAAGTAGCAGGAGGCTTTCCTGGGGTGAAAATGGACATGAAGGCCAAGATGAGCTCATCAACAAATTCATCAGTGGTACAACCCAGGATACATGATATCATGGTTATAATTTTCTTTCCCTTTTCAGAGAAAATGGCAGAAACATATGGAGGGGAATCTTTAGGAATGTGTTGCTCTTCTACAATGAAAGTTTGGAATATTTAGGCCAGTCTAGAGGGACTCAACTTGGTGTACTGGTCTAAAAAATCCCCAATGGATGGTGGGTTTAGGTTTGGACCTGGTTGAACTTGCAACATCTCATTAATTGATTCAGTTGTAATTGTGAACAAAACCTTTTTGTGAGGGGACATTATAGCTCTCTGGCTAGGAATGTAACAGACATGGCACATATGGACAATTTCAGGAAAAATGTGTACTTGGGGAAACTGGTATATGGGAAAACTGGAGTCCCAAAGGCCAATGTCATCAGAATGGTTTAAATATCTGTCCATACTTAAACAATTAATTTTGAGTGGAACTTTATAGGAACTTGTGTCTCTGATTTGAAAATCCCTGCCTGCCAAGGAGAGGTGGTCAAGGTCCAAATGGGGAGTTGTGATAGGTCTGACATCCATGGTGATATGGGAAACCATAATTCAGTTCTTGTGGATTTGTATTAGGCAATACTGGTTTATTCAGAGGTTTTTAAGGAAACATACAAACTTTCAGGAGGGTTTGGGTGTGCGCTCTAAATTGAAAGTAATTTCAATTAATTTTACTTAACTAAAATACTTTTAAAGACTGAACGTTTTCAAATTTTAAACGGTGTATGGTAATTTGTTTTCAAATAACTCGAAATTGGGTGAATTGACTTCAAATTCGGTGTTCTCGACACTTGCAAAAGTTCAAATGGCTCTGGTACAGACTGAGAGGTTGATTAGGGTCTCTGCAACTTCTTGATGGATGGAATTTGAGGTCAACTGGTGAATTCAACGTTTGTAGGTGTTGCAATGGTTTGTAGAGGTTCAGAAAGAAAATGAGTGAAAAAGATGAAATAGGGCTTCTTGGCCTTTTTATTGAGAAACGGTCACTTTTTGGCGAGGAATTACAAATGAATAGTGGGCAGTTTTATGGGCTGCGCAGGGAGGTGGTTTCCCAAGCCATCGCACCACTTTTATGGAGGAGGCAGTATTTCGGAGGGGTCACCCAATCTATGCCAGCACTTGACACATAGCAGATGGGGGGCCGAGGAAAACCACTTTATCGGGTGGGTAAAGGTCGGCCATCGGGTGAACCCGATATGGCTGTGGACTGTCGGATGTGGGCGCTGATGATCGAATGACAGTCAAGCGATGGAGGTGCACAGGTGATATGAGCATAGGTTTCGAGGGGGCCAAGGGTTTTAACCCGTGGCAGTTTGGGATTAATTACAATTTAATCATGGGATTAAATGATCAGGTGGGGTTTAATGACGAGATTTATCAGTTTTTTCATGGATATGGGGTAAAGTATAGTTTATAGCTAAACTAAGGGTTTGGGTATTATTTACATGATTTATTTATATAGGGTGTTATCACAAAATCATGCCCCTGATAGGCTGCTGATCGGGAAGACCTTATGTAACTCTTTCAAACCAACTTTTGGCTGAGGCTTAGCCTCCTCAACCTGAGAGGGCTCTCTCAAAGGTTAATGATTTTGATAAAAATTAGATGGCTAACTCTATGAAACAAGTGAAAAATATGAATGGTTGAACATGATCAGTAAACATCCATTGGGCTTATGGAGTCAACAACACCTCAATATAACAATGAACTCAACCCTACATGGAAGTCAGGGCATTCAACGTTTAAACATTCAGAACATAAACTCATATGGGACCACACAGTTTATAAATGTATACAGGAAGTCAGAGCACATTCAGTGAAATCTGAGTGATTATACATCCATACCACTGTAAGAATTAAGAAAAGGACAACATCACATATTCTGAACATAAAAAACCCTTCATGAATCTTGAGAAGTAAAGTCAAGCATGTATTACTGAAAATGAGTCTTACATAGGCCAAATACAAGCTTTTCCATAAAATGTTCCAACCCTTTGATAATTCGACCTCTTGCTCTATATAAAGCATTTACAATTAGGATTCCATCATCCCTCATCAAGAGAATTCGAATTTTCCATCAGTGACACCTATTCTAACCATAAAACAAACCATTAATTAGAACTAGCTGTTAACTAGGAGTGCTAGTGACCTAATACAACTAGGAGTGTAACTCCTTATCATGATTACAACAACCTTATCTAAGAATTTAAAGCATTATTTGACAACTTGCAACCTCAAGAAGTCGAATTTGATGAAGCCTCCCACGTGGTCATCTGACTGCTGAAGACAAACCCTAGAAATTAGGGAACATGTTTCCCTGTTTTTAGGTTTAGGATCCCTGAAAATGGCACGTGGGACAGAGCCTTTATCTCTTCATCCATAACACATTTTACAAAACGGAAGGAGGTTTTTGTAGCCCATGTTGTCCAAAACAAAAACCTCTCCTGGTTTTTTAAAACATTTCTCCAGTTGTCCAGAAACCATCCTTGAAAAACACGTGGCAAACAGGAAAAATCCGTTTTCTGAAAGTAGGGTCTCAAGGAAAGCTTAGTATCTCCCAACTGAAAACACTTATGAATAAAGTGAGATAGGTTATTGTAGCTGGACATTTTATGAAGAGAAACCTCCCTCAGAATTCCAAAATACGTCTTCCTATAACCAAAAACTGATCTTGAAAAAGACTGCTAAAACCAGTAGACAAAGCTTGACTTTCAGCAGTTTCATAGCGCAAGTTTAACCATAAATTCCTCCCACCTCAGAACAAATTTGAAGAAACGGAAAGAGGTTTTTGTATTAAAGAATGTTAGGAAGAAAAGCCTCTTTCAGTTTGAAAAATTAAGTTCGCAGCTGCTCAGGAAAGCTTTTGGAAATTGACTAGTAAAAGCAGAAAACAGAGTTTTTCTGCTAAAACAGGCTGCTACAGGGGTTTCGTAGCGCGCTACGAAAACTCCTAGTTCAGTGATTTCGAAGCTAGTTTGAAAATTTCTCCAAAGTAATGTGAGATATGACTTCCAAACTCATGGTGAGGCTTCTAGGATATGGAATGAGGCTGTCAAACTTTGATGGAAAAGAGATATGACCTTGAAAGACTTCTAACCTTATGACCTAACTCCTAAAGCATGAAATGACCTAGAGACCCTTTAACACCATGACTAAAAGAAGGGTTTGTAAATGAGAATGACACTAATTGTGATGAACTGACTCAAAACTTATAAGACGATGATTAGAAACAAGGCAACTTACCAAAGCTTAGAGACAAAGATTTTAGGGTGATAACAGTGGCTCCACTAGGGATAGTGTGTCCTTGTGGTATACTAAGAACTTGCAGCTCCAGTGCCGCTATCCATCCTTTAGAATAAAAATCTGAACCTCTGCCCAATTTTCTCCCCAAGCCTTTAATGATTTCTGAATGAAGAATTCAAACTGCACCTACTGAAACAGATGCTCAGTCAACCTACCCTGAGCTTATTTGCACATTCCTACCTACCCTATCAGCTGCATTCTCCAATTGTAGCTCAAGGAACATGAAACTTCCAATGAAGCCAATCATCAATATGGTCTGAAACTTCGATCTCCTTACTGTGCTTGAAGCATAAATAAACCAGATACTGAAATAACCAAGGAAGCATGAGGTGTAACTGTTCTTCAAGATGAAAATATAACTGGAAGCCTGAACAGTAAATCTTTTCCATGTATTCAGCTATAGGGTCAAAAAACACATGGTTAGTTTGATGATTCTCACAACTTTCTGTATCTTTAGACAACTGATCCTTAGCCACACAAAATTCCTTTGATATGCTATCCAACTGCCTTTCTAAATGATGCCCAAAAACAATGTAATTTTCTTCATTATAAAGATCATTCTTTGATGCAAGCTGCTGCAAGGAATCACAAAAATGAACAACCTTTTCCTCCGCCTGAGGGTCATAGAAAATTTCCTCCAGTATTTCTTCTTGCTGTGTGCAATCAATTTCATACTCATAATGATCTGAAGCCTGACAAATCTGCTGCATCTCTACATCAATCTCAGAGGATGTAATATGATTTTCATAAGTAAACCCCTGCTGATCTTCATGCTGCATTTCATGAGATGTTATACTTTCTTCTTGGTGCTGAAATGCATTGTTATGAAAAGCCTCTAAAATTTCTTTATCCATAAATTCATCATCATCATAACAATCCTCCAAGTACTGAATAAGACTTAAATAATGTCTACAACAATCTTTGAGCAACAATAAGGAAGGATGACATTCTTTATACATGTCATAGAACACATCATGGAAATCAGCAAGAGAATATAATGAACCATTTTCCAAACTTTTATACCAAGACCATGCTTTTCCTTCTAAAGTGGTCATAAACATCTTCATGAGACAATCCTCAGGAAAGTGAACCTTAAGACTGCGTACATGCATATGAAACCTAACCAAATGAAGAGCAGCATTGTCTTTCTTTTCATCTTTGAATATCGGAAGATCCTCTAACCAATCAACCTTTGGCATAGGATTTGGAAAACCAGGGATATGAGACCGATTCATAGGAGCATACCTGGCATTCATTCTTGCAGTGGAATTCATCTTGAAACTTCATCAAGCTACTGATCTTCTAGCAGTGGAGTCACCTTCCAATTTCTCATTCGATGTGTGGAGTCGCCAAGGTAGTTTTGCAGCCTCAAAAACCTTCTGAGCTCCTGCTACCTTCAGAAGTTCAGCTTCATGATTTCGGGAATGAATAATCTTCAGACTCCCGGCAGACGCACCAAAATGTTATCACAAAATCATGCCCCTGATAGGCTGCTGATCAGGAAGACCTTATGTAACTCTTTCAAACCAAATTTTGGCTTAGGCTTAGCCTCCTCAACCTGAGAGGGCTCTGTCAAAGGTTAATGATTTTGATAAAAATTAGATGGCTAACTCTATGAAACAAGTGAAAAATATGAATGGTTGAACATGATCAGTAAACATCCATTGGGCTTATGGAGTCAACAACACCTCAATATAACAATGAACTCAACCCTACATGGAAGTCAGGGCATTCAACGTTTAAACATTCAGAACATAAACTCATATGGGACCACACAGTTTATAAATGTATACAGGAAGTCAGAGCACATTCAGTGAATTCTGAGTGATTATACATCCATACCACTGTAAGAATTAAGAAAAGGACAACATCACATATTCTGAACATAAAAAACCCTTCATGAATCCTGAGAAGTAAAGTCAAGCATGTATTACTGAAAATGAGTCTTACATAGGCCAAATACAAGCTTTTCCATAAAATGTTCCAACCCTTTGCTAATTCGACCTCTTGCTCTATATAAAGCATTTACAATTAGGATTCCATCATCCCTCATCAAGAGAATTCGAATTTGCCATCAGTGACACCTATTCTAACCATAAAAAAAACCATTAATTAGAACTAGTTGTTAACTAGGAGTGCTAGTGACCTAATACAACTAGGAGTGTAACTCCTTATCATGATTACAACAACCTTATCTAAGAATTTAAAGCATTATTTGACAACTTGCAACCTCAATAAGTCAAATTTGATGAAGCCTCCCACGTGGTCATCTGACTGCTGAAGACAAACCCTAGAAATTAGGGAACATGTTTCCCTGTTTTTAGGTTTAGGATCCCTAAAAATGGCACGTGGGACAGATCCTTTATCTCTTCATCCATGACACATTTTATGAAGCTGAAGGAGGTTTTTGTATCCCATGTTGTCTAAAACAAAAACCTCTCTTGTTTTTTTAAAACATTTCTCCAGCTGTCCAGAAACCATCCTTGAAAAACACGTGGCAAACAGGAAAAATCCGTTTTCTGAAAGTAGGGTCTCAATGAAAGCTTAGTATCTCCCAACTGAAAACACTTATGAATAAAGTGAGATAGGTTATTGTAGCTGGACATTTTATGAAGAGAAAACTCCCTAAGAATTCCAAAATACGTCTTCCTGTAACCAAAAACTGATCTTGAAAAAGACTGCTAAAACCAGTAGACAAAGCTTGACTTTCAGCAGTTTCATAGCGCAAGTTTAACCATAAATTCCTCCCACCTCAGAACGAATTTGAAGAAACGGAAAGAGGTTTTTGTAGTGCATCATGTTAGGAATAAAAGAATCTTTCAGTTTGCAAAATTAAGTTCTCAGCTGCTCAGGAAAGCTTTTGGAAATTGACTAGTAAAAGCAAAAAACAGAGTTTTTCTGCTAAAACAGGTTGCTACAGGGGTTTCGTAGCGCGCTACGAAAATTCCTAGTTCAGTGATTTCGAAGCTAGTTTGAAAATTTCTCCAAAGTAATGTGAGATATGACTTCCAAACTCATGGTGAGGCTTCTAGGACATGGAATGAGGCTGTCAAACTTTGATGGAAAAGAGATATGACCTTGAAAGACTTCTAACCTTATGACCTAACTCTTAAAGCATGAAATGACCTAGAGACCCTTTAACACCATGAATAAAAGAAGGGTTTGTAAATGAGAATGACACTAATTGTGATGAGCTGACTCAAAACTTATAAGACTATGATTAGAAACAAGGCAACTTACCAAAGCTTAGAGACAAAGATTTTAGGGTGATAACATAGGGGAAAAGTTATATCAAGGTCTATAATATTATGTTAAAAATTAATATGAAATGAAATGAGCGGAGTGAACATACCACTAAGAATAATGTAAAATTTGTTCATTTTATTCACACACACTCTATACTTAGGATAAAATCTTTTTATGGGTTTTTCGAATGAAATGGAATTCAACATGGGGTTGTTTACTTTTCATAGGCAACAAAAGTTTAACCTTAGGAAAAGGGATTTTATTAGGGTAATGGAGGTAAATGAATTTTATAATGGGAATTCTAACACTTGATGTCAATAAGTCATTAAGCCGAGGGTCTGTCCCACCGAAAGTTAGAGAAATGCTTTGAACCTTTATGACTTGAAGGATTTCTAGCATTAGAACTTACTTGTGGATAGGGAAATTAGTAAATAAAGGGATGAAATGAATGCGGAGGAGTTAATTAAATCAAGTTGTAAACCATTGCTTTTTTTTGTTAACTATTCATGCACATTGGAAGATATGGTTAAGAATGATAAATGTGCTTTTATCCAATCAACTTTATTCTTCAACAACCTTTCTTCTACTTACCCATTAGTTACCCTAACATTTTTTTTCATTTATTCGGATGCATTTAAGCTAGCAGACCCTTATCACTTTTTTTTTTGAAAAGTAAACTATCTAATTCTAACCTTATATTATCCAAGGGCTCATATTAAACTAATGAGCTCCTTTTATTTTCTATACCTATCTAATGATCTTTCAAGATTAAATTGTTTGGTCAGATTTCATTTTCTAACTATAAACATAAAACTAAAAGCATGAAATAGTCAAGATTAAGCAGTTTGACTACCATGGGTTGTGGAATGTATGACAAGCTACACACAACCATTACTTAAAATATTAAAGCAGTAAATAGTAGTGGCATTTAGACTTGCACACTTTCATGATCTATTTTTGTTTTCGGGGTTCATATATTTTTATTTTTTTATATTTTCTTATTATTTTTGTCCTTTGATATTTATTTTAGGACATACCCTTTTTACATTTTTAAAATTTTTAATATGGAAAACATTTGCAAAAAGCAAAGGTATGTACAATATTACAAGGCTTAACCTTAGCCAATTCAGTGTTATGAATCCTATCACTATAGGAATCTAACAAGGGTCACCAGCCCAATCGGAATCAATGAAACCAACTAATAGAGGAGATGCTTTTCCACTGTAATGAATCCCAAACTGAACTATACCTCAAATATAACGAAGTATTCTTTTAGCTACTTTCCAATGAATTTCATGTGGGTTTTACATAAACCAAGCAATAAGGCCAGCAACAAAGGAAAGGTGAGGATGGTATGGGTCAGATACAAAAGTTTATCTACAAGCTGACGATATAACATAGCATCAACTTCAGGGGAAGTACACGTCACTGAATGTTTGGTTCCAAACTAAAAGGGAGAAGGGGATGGCTTATAGTCTTCAATGTGAAAATGATGTAGAAGATCATAGGCATACTTGGACTGGGAAAGGGAAATACCTTCCTTGGTTTGCAAGACTTGAATACCAAGAAAATAATGCAAGTGTCATAAGTCTATCATTTCTAACTTCTTTTTAAGGCTGGACTTCACATGGTTTATAAGGTTGGGATCACTACCATTAAGGATAAGATTATCAACATAAAGAACAAGAATGATAAGAGACTTACCCACTTTCTTGGTGTAGACAGTATTGTCAGAATGACACCTAAAAAAGCTAGTATCTAAAATAAAGCTATCCATTTTGGCATACCAAACCTGAAGGACTTGTTTGAGACCATAAAGGGATTTCTTATGCCGACATATAAGGCTGGATTCTGTTTGTATAAAGCTGGGAGGTTGTTCTGTATACATTTATTCATGCAAGTCCCCATGCAAGAACGCAGATTTAACATCCATCTGATGGACTTCCGATTTGAAAGAGGCAACAAGGGAAAGAACAAGGCAGATAGAGTTCATTTTCGCAACAGGGGATAAGGTTGGAGTATAGTAAATTCCTTCAACTTATGAAAAACCCTTAGCAACAAGACGAGCTTTATGTTAATATTTTTTCCATCTGGTCCAAACTTGGTTCTATATACCCATTTGCATCTAACAAGTTTTCATCCCTTTGGAAGAGGAACAAGATCCCATGTATTGTTTGCCAATAATGAACGATATTCTTCATTCATAGTTGCATTGCAATCTGGATGGCCTGAAGCTTCTGCAAAGGCATCAGGATCATAATTTGTTGAAGCTTGAGCCAGTAAAGGAGAGGCTCTATCGAACTGAGAACGTGTACGTCATTGACTTTTAGGATCACCTGCAAGGGCACCTACTGCATCCTCAGTAGCACAAACCAATTTTGGAAGCTGAGGAGCTAAAGGAGGATCCTAAGAAGGTGGGGGAGGATTGTCATCCTTGTTGTCATCATCTGAAGAAGAAATATTTTCAGAAGTAGAAGGGATAGAGAGAGGTGGCACATCCGCCGAACTAGGCTCATAGGACAATATATTTTCAACAAACTTTACATCTCTTCTAATGATAACATTTTTGGACTTAAGTGGAATAAGTCTATATCCTTTGACATCTTCAGAATATCCAACAAAAATACAATTTTCACTCTTAGGTTCTAAGGCTTTATGTTTCTCATATGGAGTATGGGCCCATGCTAAACTTCTAAAAACACGAAAGTGACTTACATCTGGTTTAATTGAGCTCCATTCTTCTTCTGGAGTGATATTTTTTAAAACCTTAGTAGGAGTGTGATTTATTATGTAATTTTTACAGTTAATTGCTACTGCACAAAAATCAAGATTAAGTCCTTTAGATTGAAGCATACAATTAGCCATTTCCTTTAAGGTGCAATTCTCCCTTTCAGCTACACCATTTTTTTGTGGATTATATGGAATAGTATGTTGCATTTGAATTAGATTCTCAGTGCAAAAGTTGATGAATTTGTTGTTAACATTTTCTCCTCCGTTATCAGATCTTTGTTTAAGAATTTGATGTCCAAATTATTTTTCAACAAAGGCCTTAAAGGCCAAGAACATGTTAAGTACTTCACTCTTGAGTTTTAAGAAGTATACCCAAGTGCATCTGGAGAAATCATCAATGAAAGTTAAGAAATACTTGTATCCAAAGAATGAAACAACTGGAAGTGGACCACATAAATAATTATGCACAAGCTGTAAAGGGGCTGAGTTGTGCCAAGAGGCATGTTTTTCAAAACTATCGTGATGATGTTTTCCGAGTACACATCTGAAACAAACACCATATACACAATATACCATAGGAAGACATGTCACAATATTTTCTTTACATAGATTTTGAAGGGAGCGATAGTTCAAGTGACCAAATTGCTCATGCCAAAGTTTGCTTACTTCATGATTATGAGCAGCAAATACCGAGGGAAGAGTTGATGACCCAAAGTTATTAAACTTATACAGCCTTGTAGAATCATCAGCAATTCTAGTAGCTAAAATATGTCTAGGATCTCTTAGGTCCTTAATTACAACATCGTGAGGTGAAACTTCAGTAGTTTTACCTTCACCTGAATGAGTTATTTGATATACAGATAGAAGGTTGTAGGATAAGGTTGGAACACATAATACATCATTAAAATTTACCATTTTCTAGATGAACAATTCTAATTTATACAACACTAAGAGATCGATCATCACCAACATATATATTTTTGGTGTTATAATCATTTAAAGAAGAAAACATGGCTTTGTTTTTACGTTATAAGAAGCTCCAGAATCAATGAGCCACTCATGAGAATGAGAACAAGAAGATACATTTAGTGCATAACCAGAATGAGATGCTTGACAACCACATGCAGAAAGTGTTATTCTTGAAGATGAATTTGAAGTTGAAGAGTGCTCCAAATGGATGTTATGCTTCCTCATTGCTACTTCCAAGGCTTCCATCTTCTTAAAGCATTTGGATTTGAAGGAGCCATCTTGATTACAAAAGTTTCAATGACTATCAATCTTCTTCCCTTTTCTTTTATTTGACTTATCATTTACTTGAATTGATTTTTCATTTTGAGACTGAAATTTCTTAGGACCCTTGTTTGGTTCAGAATCATTCTTATTAGGATACCGCTTCTTAGGATTCTTTGAATTTGGTTATTGCTGGGCGGATAAGGCTTTCTTATAAGAGTTTCGAAGATTAAGAAGACTAAGATGTAAGAGTTTTTCTTGTTCTCTTATTAAAGAATCACACAAGGCATCAAAAAAGGGGGCTTGTAATATTATCCTTGAGAAATGAAGGCTTCTCTAGTAGAATAGAAGGTGGAAACAAACATAGAGTAGGCTGGTCCCAACTTAGTAAGAATGGAATAGATAAAGCTACTATCTTCTTTATTAACCTTAACACCTTCCAAGAGAAGTCTAAGGGTCCTAAACTTGGACAAAAAATCTTCAATGGAAGAAAAATTATTGGGATCCAAAGTAAGCAACTCATTTTCGAGTTAATGGGCTCTAATTTTATTTTTAATTCCAAAAACTTTAGTGAGTTTCTTTACTGCTTCCTTAGGGGTATCAAGTTCTGTGATATGGAATCTAAGGTATGGAGAAATAGACATCCCTATCAAACCACATGCTTGATCTTGCTTATTTTCCCATTTGGCTACCTTATCTTCATCTTTAGGTTTAGTTTCATGGCCTGAGGCTATTCTATAAAGACCTTTACTTCTAAGTAAATCCACAATGTATGACCGCCATTGGAAGTAGTTGGTGTTGTCAAGAATAACTTGGCATAGAATTTCCATTTTAACATAAATTGAAGCTGTAGATGTTGTAACTAAGTGATCGAATGGAAAGATTTTGAAAAATTAGGCTGATTAAAAAAATGGTTCTGAAAATGGCTTCCGGATGAAGAAGTTATGGCTTTTTGAAGAAAAGTTGTTGAAGATGCTGACGAAATGCATGAATGTGCGGAAGTGAATGATAACATTATATTTAAAAAAAAATATCCCTCCCGTTTCTAAACTTAATCTAATTTTCTCACTTAAAAAAAGGATTTTATGTGACTCACTTTTATCAATAAGTGAAAGTCACTTTTACAATGGTACTTTATGAGCTACCCACTAAATTGTAACTTAAATAAAAAGATAAAGAGACTTTAGAATTAGAAGTGGCTGACTTTTTGTAATGGGTGAGAACACTTTTACATAAAGTAACTTTAAAACATAAGTTGCATGTGCTTTTTGAAAAAGTAACTCAACAAAAAGAAAGACTTGAACTCAAGACCTCTATTCTCATAAAGTAACTTTGGACCAAGTGAGCTAGTTTAAAAGGTTTGTAATTTTTGGAAAAGAGGAATTTAGTCACTGAATTTTTGGCGTGTGTGCTTACTTGAAAAAATCCTTTTTGCCTACAAAACAAAAAACACAAAACCCAACAGGGACATACAAAAAAATCAAAACTTATGGCTTCAATTTAGTTTTTTTTTAGTTGCTAAAGCTTCGGGGTGCGTGCTTACTTGAAATGTTGCCTACAAAACAAAAACCACAAAACCCAACACGAACATACAAAAAACCAAACCTTATGGCTTGAAGTTAGCTTTTCCCTTAAACTAAATATTTTCCTCAATGTTTTTGATTTTTCGAGATCACACTAAGGCACGACGAGAAAGAGCATACACAGTAGAAAAATCCTTCCTTTCTATTTCTAATTTGCCCAGATCACACAAAGTCACAGGGCAAAGAGAATATGCAGAAATGACAGGTATAGATCCGATAAGAAAAAAACATAGAGATAAGTAAACCAAAATAAATAGAGGGAAATTAACTAAAACTACAAATGAACATTATATACCTCCTTATCTTAAAAATGATGTATCTAGGGCTACTGGAAACCTTTTCGTGCGAAACGAAAGGGGTTCCTCACTAGAACAAATGCTCCTAACACAATATAGCAATCATCTTGGCCTCAAAACAGTCAGAAACAATATATCTAGGAAACAACAGTTGGATGCAGTTGTACCAGCTTCGGATTTGGATCAGCAACAAATGCGGCCCTCAAATAGCTCTGATACCATGTAGGAATTTACAGGGTAAGTTCCTCAGATAGAACACCAAAGGAAACCACTCATAAACAAATCACTGATCAATACACTAGTATTCTTGACGTGGTTAAAACTCTATAAGAGGTAAATAGTCCATGACTTGAGCCAGTGCAGCCACTTTTGGAAATTTATTAATAAAAGAAATAAAATTTACATAAGCTTATCTCATGAAAAATTACCCTACAAATGACCCTCCATGCTCTTTAAATAGAGATCGTGGACCAATCGAGTGTTAAGCCATGGATCGAGTGTCGGTAATACTGAGGAGAGAATGAACCATTGGATCACTTCATGTCTAGAACATATCATGACCATCAGATTGTAAGTTACAAAAGCACATAGTGAAGAAACACACTTTACCTAACTCTACACTAGACCAATTTATACTTACTATTTCCTATGTTTCGGAATATCCTAACACTACTTTCATTGGTAGCAAGGGTTTCTTGGTTGTCCCCCTACTTAATTTGTTTTTTCTTCTTCATCCTTTTCTTATTCTTCTTAGCTTTTCGGTTACTAGAATCAAGATTTTCACTAGGTGAGGAGCAAGCAAGGGATGAAGAAACAACAAGTGAAGAAGGCAAAGGGTAAACTTTACAATAAAATTAGGGTCGATGTTGTTCAGGTGGAGGAGAATTTGGTTGAGAATAATTTTGGACATGTGAAAGAATAGGGGTCGAAAACAACCAAACTAGAAAACCAATGGTAAATCCGGGAAGGGACAACATTACCATATAAGACGCCCAATATTTCCAAATCGAGGAAAAGGACTAGGATTCCCGTTAAAGAGGTTTCCTTGACTACAGGAGTTGGGAACTATCGCCATGAGTCTCAGCCTAAGATCCACTAAGGAGTTTTTCCACCATGAGGATGCTATTCCATGATCAATAAATTGATTTTAGAAGTTAAAGCCACAAATAAAACAAAGGGGTAACTAGGCAAAATGGTTTACCAAGTAACTGTGAACTACAATATATCACCCTAGTGAACCAAAGATTTACATACGGGCAAGAAATCTCCTTGAATGTTGTGTTCAGTGTATCATAGGGTACAAGTTGAACAACTCAGTTACCTATGGCGGGATAGAAACCTAGTGGGAACTTCCAAAATATACCTGGAGGTACGTGGAAGCGTAGTCAGTAGTAATGTTGTCTAATGCATAAATGCTCGATGAAAGCATTCCCATATACTTATCATGTATGGATCACCATCCGATATACCCAAAGGTATGTGGAGAACGATCCAATACACTTATGTACGTGGAACAGGATATATCCCCCAAAATGTAACGCTAACAAAAAATGACAATTCTTACATTTAAATTCATCGAAACACATCTCTAGTCTAGACCTCTAGATGTTTCATTAAGTTTCAAATGATCCTTAGGTTAATTCAGTGAATTTTATAGCTTATCTTAATAATGTTTCGATTTTAGGGCTCAAAAACCAATGTCACTTGAACACACATATGATGTGTTGTAGCTTATTTTCACCATGCCAAAATGTGAAAAAGAAAAATCATATATCTAAAAAAAATTATATAAAGGGAAAAGTCAAAACCAAATGTTGTTTTAGAATGAGATTTTATTTTTGAAGAATAAAGCTTGGTTATTGCTAAGTTTAGGTGATCTAGAATTCATTAAAGCATAGGCTCGGTGGGGCCCGATGAGATTCAACAAGGATTCGAGCACATGAAGAGTTAAATGGAAGGCATGTTAGTCCTATCACTTTAATGGTGTTGTCAGACCCTCCCCATAGAGGAAAACCACGATCACAAATTGCACGAAATTTATTAGTGTTGGTGCCTCTATAAAAGAGTCAAAGCCTAATTGTTGACTTCAGACTAATGGCCAAGATTTGATGTGGGATCACTTGAGGATGCTCCCACTTACTACCATGGGTGTTATTGTGAATGATAGAGGGTAACCACCTTAGGTTTGTGACAAGTGAGCGTGACTTCCATTCTTATTTACACCTCATCCTCCACATCATATAGTCTTGCACATCACCCTTGTCATATCGTCTATGCCACCACCTATCACATCACTCTGTACACTTGTCACTTCCATATTTAATTCCATTTTCCCTCACACCTTTTTCATTTTCCCATAAAATCTCATTTTTCATTTTCAAAAAGTACATTGTCTATTCCATTTCTGCACATCTACAAGCATGTCCACATCTTCCAACATTTTATACTTAGATTCCATCGTCAAAATTCAGTGTCTAGATATTTGTATATTGTGTCCACCCACTCAGTCTCTTTAAAATGTCAAAGAAAGTTGCTTTAACTGGCTCTGAAGCTCATATTCCCCTCATGGACACAGAGAGGGATGTCTTTGACCCTCTTTGCTCCTTAAATTTGATGGAATTATACTAGAATGTCCTAGTAGGTTAAATTGATTCTCTTATATACACTGCAGTAATAAAACCAGGTCTTTTCTCTGGTATAATTCCTCATACATATGTTTATCCTAAGTTTATAACCTGGTTAGATTCTGCAATATATCTCGAGAAATGTTTTGTGATGAATGATGTAGGAGAGAATATCTTTCAGGCCTCTGCTCTTCTAATTCAGTAAGCCATACACTTTCCCCCTTCAGAACATTATACTTCTTTTACAGAAGAGACCCTGGTAGCAAATTTTCAAAATTTGTCTATTAGAGACTATAACCACTTATCCTTTTATCTTATGCCTTCAAGACAAATTTTATCTATTGAACCAACTCAATTTCCATTGGAAACTTTTGATGAACATGTTAAACTGATTCTACAAGTAATTGTTGGGGTTTTGGGAAGGGATGATACTACTGTCATTGACCGTGATGTGCTAGGAATGTTCAATTTAATCATGTAGCCTTAAACTATGCTTGATATTCCAACTTTTTGGGAAGGCTTGATAAACTCTCATTTGTCAAATTTAAATCTTACTGGTTGCTTTAGGTTTCCATCACTAGTATTCTATTTCTTATTTTATGTTCATGTGGAAAAATTCATGCATTTAGGCCTGAAAATAATGGATTTTCATAAAAAGGAAACAATCAATAGTAAATTTGACTGACACTGTGAGAAGGCTCCCAGATTATGAAGTTTTTGAATATTTCAATGCCTCTTTCATGTCAGTCATTTACTCCATCATAAATAGTTTTGTGCCACCATGTCTCTTACCAAAGGCTCAAACCTTCTTACAACTTAGAAAATATATCAAAGTTGGAGATTGTTTCAATTTGAAGGTCATGTTGAGATTAGATTGTATGGAGCAGAGGTTGCCCCTTAAAGGATTCCTTCTTTTGTGAAAATGAGATTGTTTTCTATGGAATTCATTAGGAAAAGTATAAATGTGGAATAGATTCATTTTTTACTAGCAAAGAAAGGTCATCTGCTCAAGCTACCCAAGATTGTTGGGTCTTTCATTGTAAATAATAACAGGTAATGGAGGAAGTTGAGAGAATACTCCGAGATATGCAGTTCCAACAAGGGGAAACATGGCGTTATGATCCTCATCATATCATTTCAAACAGAAGGGTAAAAAACTCTTATGCTCCCTACACCCATGAATCTAGAATAGATATTGAGAAATTAGCCAATGGTGGTGTTGTACTTGTTTCTCGAAGGTAGTTCTTAGTTGTGAAACTACGCCAAGAAACCAACTCGACTAGTCTTTTGGTACACGCTGGCCCTTGAACCAAAGGGGGCTCCCTCAAGTGTTACAAGGAATTTTTTAATGTTGTTCACTATCATTGGATGAAAACCTTTGAAGCACAATGATCAAATCTATTATTTCTTGTAGGTGGTTGCTAATCATTATCCAATATCTACTCAGAAATAAATCCCTTTCTTGTTGAAACTTGATCAAAGTGCCAACATCCAAATTTGACAGAATGACATGACTTAAAGAGTTTTTGATGGAGGAATAAAAGAGAATATATGATAATTAAGCAGTCATGTTGAATACTTAATCAATCAGATATAGTAGATGCATGTAGAAGACTTATACAACCAAACAAATATACATTCAAGAGATGAGAAAAGGTGACAATTAAAGATGCAAAGGAGCTTATTTCAAACAAACATCTCAATAAGCAAATCTCTCTAATGATAATAACTTCACAGTAGGAAGTCAGGGAGGCAGAATCTCTAACCTAGTCTTGCTCTAGCTCCTATGTTACTCTGAACATATGCAAAGGTAAAGTATGAAAGAACTGAAAAAGAATACAGAGGAAAAACAACAAATTAGGAAATGAAATGAACTAGAGCTAGAATACTTTAATTAAATTCCTGTAATAAAATTATTTACAAAAATAGTAGGATTTTGGCATCAAAATCCAGCCTCTGTTTATTACAAATGATGGAATATATAGAATAAACTTCTCCTAAATTATTACAATATTTCTGGAATAAAATCCTAAACAATATACTAAAAATAAAACAATCTCTGGATAGTCTACAGGAAATTTGGAACTGCTAGAAAATATTTAGCCTCCAATTTGGGAAATGGATTCTTTGACTGCTCTTTTTCTACTTGATATTTGGAATTATGCTGATTATTTTCTCTCAAATCTGAAACAAGAAACTATTTCTTGAAAATTCTACCAGATATTGATTCTCCTGCCTGGAAATCTGGGGTTGTTTCATAGTTGTCTCTCAAAAACTACCAACTATCCTTTAGAATAGGCAAACCTTTGCCACCTTTATTAGCCAACACTTTTTTTCTTTGACTTTTATTTTCTTCCAATCTTTCTAATGAGCGCATAGTTTCCTTCCTTCACATTTGTCATAGGCAAAGTTTTAAAATAATAAAATATATTGAAGAACTCCCTGTAACTAGTTTAATAATTAAGAACTGAGTTTTCTTCCTTTGCCTAATTATGTAAACTACCATAGCTCTCTTTATTTACCATACTCTATCCTTGGACTTTGAAGAAACTCTGGCCTTCTTGAATAACCACCAAAGTAGCATTTGTTGGATTCTGTTGCAAGCAAAGTCTCACAAATTTATTTTCTTCATCTGAAAGAGAGTCAGGAATAGAAGGAAGCTCCTTATTGTTCTAGATTTTGAACATTGCAACAATCTCTTCATTAATAAGATAAATAAAATCTTCCTCATCAAAAATTGTTGTCTTTCTTTCAAAATTCATTTCTGTAGGGACATGAGTGTTGGATTTACTTGACACTTGATCATTGATTCCTGTACCAATTTTTGAAGCAGGCCTCAAGCTAGTTTCTTTTCTAAAACTTGCCAAAAGACTATGATTCCCAAGCTTCTGAAACAATCTAACATGGATTTGAAAACTGGGCATTTATGTAATATTCAATTTCATCAATACTGAGTTTAATGGTCAACTGTTACAAGGAGTCTTGCCAATTGTGTATTTTCCTGCTTATTCGGTGTTCACTGCTTGTCACTTTTGCAAATACTCTGTCTTTAGTTCAATTGAAAGTGATAAAGGAACAAATAACTCCCTTACCAAAACATTTTCATGATTGAGATATCTATACAACATATGAAGGTATTCAAACGTTTGAAGAACCCTTGCGATATAAACCCACTTGCTTGACCAACAAAATGCATTCTTGTATTGTTGTTTGCAAATTGTGACCTAAATACACCTTACTTATTTTTGAATAATAATTACCACTTTGTGCCTCTTTATCAAGACTTGATATTCTCTCCTTGCCTTTGCACCTCTTATAAAATATTGCAAGACTATGATTTCTCTTTTGAGCTTCTCAAACTGGCAACGAGTTTTATAGCCTCTGAAAGCTTTTTGCACTCCAAGAATTCCACGAAGAGTTCGAACACAAATATCTTCCAGTTTGGAAAACAACTTTGTGAAACCAATTTGGTACATCTCAGGCAGGATATTAAATTGGTGAAGGATTGCCACTGAGACACTAAGTGCATCTTGGCCAACATTGTTCAAAAAGAGCAAGAACATAGATGGTTCCATTTTGCAAATTGTTGGAAAGACATTCGAGTGGGATAGCTGAATTGAGATATACGAACTACTTCCATCTCTCCACAACAATGAAACTTTTGCAAGACAGGTCTTTGCTCAAAGACATCTAGAAGTTTCAATTGGTTTGACTTGATAAACCAAATGAACTGAGTTGTAGTGTTTTTCAATCATTAAATTAGCTTCACAAGTTTCCCCTTAAACCACTAATGGATTACCGGTCGGGCGGGCAGAGGGAGGGGGGAGGGGGCGGGCAGAGGGAGGGGTGCACATGGTATGAGGTTTTTGATCGAGGCGTGCCAAAACGCATCATAGATTGCCATGTAATCAAGAGTTATTTTTGAAAAAATGACTTATTTCAAACCCCCCTCCTCCATCAAATGTTGAAAACCCTGAGGGATCCAAAATTGGATATATGTCGTTGATCTATGACCGCTAACGTTAACCATTAAAAACTATAAGTTTCTTATGAACTCACACCTATGTTGAATTTGCAATGCTCATTATGCCATAGTTGCCTCATGATTTCCACCAATGCACGATTTTGAACAACTAAATAACCAAACTCTCCACCACTGATACACAGTTAATTTCTTTTCTGAAACTTCATTTCCAATATCTTTCTTATTAACAAGTATCTTCAGTTGATAGTGTTGAATTTTCTCATTCATGGGCACTTTTGAAATTTTAACACAACTACTTAATCGTGGCACATGCAGAGATGGTAACTTTCGAAGTATTATACTTGAAACTACATTAAAATGGGTGATTTCCAGGAATATTTGGTTCGCAACTAATTCCCATATAACCTTCTTATAATTATATAATTCGTGTAACATAAAATTTGGCTATTTAGAGAATCGAAAAGATAGTCTACGACCTTTATTAATGATATGCATAGTCACATGACACCATTTATTCACATTTGGATGCACCATGAATATTGGCACTCTCCACGCATAAAAGCAACTTGCATTGAGAAATATGGTCCTGCAATTTCACTCTGATTGCCATATATGATATAAAATTATATTCTAAAGCTAGAAGATGTATAATATTTTGTAATCTTTCAATAGTGATTATGTAATGTATGAGACTTTTTGATGACTACCTTGATTGTCTTGTGCTTATTACTTTGACTATTGGCTTGTCTTGGTGTGTTGTGTGCTGGTGCTTTCATACTTTATTTTTCATCACGATGAATTATCCCATATTTTCCAAATGAAAATAGTTCAAGGCCTATTTATATAACATTACATTCAACTCCTTTGGCGTGTAGTGCACTCTTTTTCTTCCCTCCTTGGCTTGGCATGTTGAATATTACATTCCCTTGAATTTGATTTGAGTGTTGTCTTGTGAGTTTGGTTGTGACACATATATAATAGAAATGTGAGTTTGGTTGTGACACATATATCATAGAAACTTAGAGATAAGCTTTCAACCCTGTATCTTTTTAACAAAAAGTTTTAATAATAATTGAATAAAATTTATAAAAATATATGTAATATTTCTATAGATTTTAAATTTATTTAAAACTAAAACCTATATTAAAATAACACAATTTACCTTCACAACATTTTAATTTGTTTGAATAGTTTGTCCAAGACCAATTGGGAAATTTCAATTTTTTTGTAACTTTTTAAAGGTGTAAAAAAAAGTTACAATGGGTGGTAAATATGAAAAAGGAAGAGGAATGGAGATTGAAACTCCTCATCACAATGAAAAAGGATTGAAGAGGGCAGTTGAAGAAATAATTGATCTAGATGAGGAAACTAGTCACAACTCTAAGAAATCAGAACTCCATGAAAACGAGGAGGATTCTAAGCCTTTGGTTGGAAGTTCATCCATTGTATCTGGTATTCAGATGCAATTGGGATAAGTGACATACACACCTTTTTACCGTGTCCCAAAAGAATCCTTACAAAGCTCTGTTTTGGTTTTAAAAGAGATGTATAGCCAAATTGAAGAGAAGAAGAAAATCAAAGAAAATGTTGTGTCCCAACTGGAAGCTCAGCCAATTTCTGAGTATCATACTAGACTATTGTCAGCCATGGATTTAGAAAGAAACCAGCTTAAATTATCTTTTTCGCACTGATCTTCTTTAACTGTTTCTTCATCAACAAGTTTTGAGACTGTAAATTTAATTGTGGATGTGAGGGAGATTCTATTGCCTGATAAAATTAACTTACACAAGCAAACTAGAGAATTAATTTACAGTGATTTCAGTAAAGCATCCCTAGCGGAAAATAAGACAAAATATTTATTTGGAAAGGTTGTGAATTAGTTAAAGTTGGAAAAAGGAAATTCGAGAGCCTTATTTACTAAGAATGAAGAATTAAAAAGTTAATTGTCAAAATTGGTGTTAATCCCAAAGATAGGTATGCTATACAAAATATTTTAGAAGGAGAAGAAACATAAATTTAGGTGCTTAGAAATAAGCTCAAATTGCCAGCTATAGAGAATGTCATGGCCCCAAAGGTGGCCCAAGTGGAGAAGGAAAAGGAAATTTTGACAAGAGAGCTACTGGAAAGAAAATATGAATTGGTTGCCTTAAAATAAATGAATGCTAGCTTACATCAAAAAATGGATTCTCATGTTTGCACCATCCTAGTGCAGTTAGATTCCAAAGATCCAAATGAAAAACTGACCATAGTTATGACAAACTTAAAGATTTCATAGGATGAGATGAAAAATATGCAAAATAACTTGGAGGACACATACGAAATCCCAAATATTAAAAAAAAATAGCTGAATATGGCAAATGATAATGCATCACAATATAAGAAGTATTACCAAACAACCTGCAGTGAAATTAAGGAATTGAGGTAGAAGGTAAAAGGTAATATGTCACTTGTACAAGCCAGAGAAATAATTTGGAATGATATTATCCAACAAGTGAAAGCTATCTAGGACAATATGTTGATAATGGCAGAGGAAAAGATGATTGTTAGAGCTCTAGGAAGCATCATTGCTTCTCATAAAGAGAAAAGGTAGCAATGTGCTCAACTGGAAAAGAAGATGATTTTTTTTCTTAATTCCACGTCTTCTAAGGAATTAAGAAATATGCTGGTAGAATATAGAACATAGCTTGTACTAGAAATCAATAAGATGGTGTACAAAAACTTGTATAGGAAAAAAACAGAGACAAAGCTTAGTGAAATCAAAGAATCAATTATGAACTTTAATATAAAGTTTGATAAGAGAATGAGGGTAGGATTTCCCTCCTTCTGGGACCAACAAGGAAATATGCTTCCCTCGGAAACTTATGAAACTTTTTGGTGGAAGATAAAAGAAAAATTGGTTCTTCTCATGATAAAACAACAGTTCTCAAAGGGGAAACCATTTTCAACTATCGTCATAGATATTTTCACTATTGTGTTTGGAAAAACCCTTTTTATACAAATACCTCTTACAACAGAACCACTAATTTTAGAATGGCCCATACAAGGTTCATTAAATTCCCAAGTACAAAGATCACTCTATGGAAGAAATATAGAGAATGGATGTCTCCAACAATAGCAACAACAGAAGTTGGACCTTCAATAAGCGAGCCTGCACAACAATCACAAGTCATCCAGTGAAAGATAACCACTTGGCTTTATTTTATCAAATTTTGAAATATTGTATTTGTAATAACTACATAATTTTGTTTCTTAGTTTTGTAAAATTTCAAGTCCTCATAAATACCGAATAGGATTAAAGTAGTTGTTAAAGTAGTTTGGTAGTTTTGTGATAATTAACAATTTTCTAACTATCACCATTGTAATGTAACTATAAAAGAAACTTGAGAGAACCATTTGGGGTTCCGATTTTTGACTTCATAAGACAATAATTTTTCTATGTAATTTGTTCACCATTTCTTGGAGAATAATAAAGTTTTTCAAGGTGATTCCAAATAGTCTTTTTAAACTGATATGTTTTCCTATTCTTTGTATATCATTTTCTGTCTTTCTTCCATGGAGAAGAATAACAAAGTTATTGGTTGGTTTTATTATACATATTCACTGAAGTTAGAGTACCTGTAATCTTAACTAAATAACCTTAATATGTGCTCCTCTTTTCTCCAAGTTATTTCTTAGTCTTTCATATATTCCTCTAAAATTTGAGACAAAATCTTCCATGATAAGCAACCTTTCATTTTTTTATTTTTCAATATTTCTTTCCATAATTTTGTTACAGATTCAAATCTGTTTCATTGTTAGTGACACCAACTTTAGAAGTGTCTTCACCCAAGAAAAATTTCTTTAACATAACTTGTAGACAAGTCTTCTGAATTACCATAATGGGGAAGCAAGTTAAATGTGTTACCTTTATAAATAGATGTCCAGGTGTTGTCTCTAGGGTTACAACATGACGAAAGTAATATGACAAAAATAAATATTTTCATTTTCCTTTTAACAATGAAAGGCCTAAATAAGTAGGGGAAAAAGAAACCAATCAACAATGCAACAAACAAGTGATGCAACAATTGATCTGTTCAATTTCACTATTCCAATCAAAATCAAAGCCCTATATGCAATTAAAATATTTTTTTTCTTTTCTCTTCTTTTAATGTTTCAGATGCAAAGAAAGATATGAATGCAACTTGAACGCTAATGAAAAGAGATCACATTAAATTTAACTTTAACATAAAATTTACTTTTCAAATTCAATAATCAATCTATGCATTCAAACCCTTAATTTACAAGAATAAAGGAAGAAAGAACAAAAGGAAATCTTATAAAAAAGGTGATGACACTCAGAGGTGATTAACACTCATACAAAGTTTATGCTCCTCTGAATATTGAGGGGGAATTATTTTTGAAAAAATGAAAGAAAAAACACTAATGTCACACAAGGAATTGGATTTTCAAAGACAAGGACACACTCAAAGGCACAAGGAAAAGTAGACGGAACAAAGAAAATCAAAGAGAAAGGCACAAAACATTTTTTTTTACATGTTATAGGGATCAACACAAGTGCAGAACAAGCGCCAGTGCTTTGCAACACAAATGCAAAGAAGGAGAAGGTGCGCTAGGGCACTCTGTCTCTAGACTAGGGGAATGCTTATGCATATCTGGTCAAATTACGACACAAAAATCAAATAAATCTCAGAGAAGGGTTTTCCTAGGGTCAATGAAGGTTTGAATGAATAAATCAAGATCAGTTTAAGAGGTGAAAAATGTTCTAAGGTCAAGGAAGCCACTAAGGGAAGAAATCGATCCCCAATAGAATCATCAATTTGTTATGTGGAATTTATGATTATAGACAAAAGTATCTTCCCTAGACCTAGTGAACTAGTCTAGAACAAAAAAAATTAAAGAATATAGGGTTTCCCATAGAGAAATTGAAGAATGGGAAATATGCTTACATGGAACCCGTCGCAAGATTTACTTTTCTCCCAGCTTGTAAGTTCCAATCATAACTATGATTTCTATAATTAGAAAATGCATATACATTTACAACAAGCCAAAGATCCACAACGTTTATGTAGCATAATCCAATAACAATATTCAATGGATCAAAAGAGCATTGACATACATGAATATAAATGTAACATAACACATATAGGAAAACAATATACTCATTGTATTATTAGAAATATGAGAGATTTTACAACTAAGAATAGTAGCTGATCTTGTAGAGATCTATCCAAGTTGACTTGTCCCTCTTTGTCACAAATCACACCTCAATGTCACCCTAATGCATGAATATGATGACTCTCTTAGATTCAAGGCAGCAACATGAGGGCATTCTCAATCTCCAAAATCCAACCCTCATGTTGTAGATGGTAGTAAATTTATAGGAGAGGGATGGTAGTTCAGGAATTCTTATCCATTTACCAGTTTAGGCTTGAGATCCACTTAAGATGGGAGGATGAGCTCAAGGGATAAGAGATGAAGTCTCCAAGGTAGGATCAAATAGGAATCAAGCTTCTTATCCAATGTAAATGGTTAAAACAAGGTCTAGAATCTTCTAGAAGAGGAAGCTTCAAAAATATTTTTTATTTTCCCAAACTCCTAGAATCAACACAAACCTAGCAAGGAGCAAGCTGCTATTGATTAGCATTGGTGTAGAAGAGAGTAACCATCGGTGAATGCATGTATCTAAATTTTTAGGGTGTGCTGGGGCTTAAAATCTCTCATTTTGAGAAGTTAATCCTAGAAACTTAGACTTTTTGGAAAGGCCATGCTTAGGGTTTTTTTTATAGATGACGACAAAATGTTCATAGATGTGAATTGATCTGGTTTTTAGGCCTATTGAAAAAATGCGACAAAATGGCCTATAACATGGAGTAGATTAGTTGACAAGCATTGAGGATCCAATATGTCAACAAGAAGAAGGAATTTATCCAAAATAAAATGATAATATAAACTAGATGAAGAGACCAAAAAATAATTACACAAATAATGCAATATTATAAACCTTTTATCGACATTCATAAGATAGAACATGAAAAAATATATAAGAAGAGATAGCATATGCATGATGTATAGGATCCAGGTAAGTAAAGTTGAAAGAAACCCTAGGAGTGATAAATCTCTATAACATTGGACTCATCTAACAATGGAAACAACCAACCAAATTGGAGAAGGGAAGCCCTGATGGATTTTATGAAGAGGGAGAGCTTGTAGTTAGTTGAGGCATAAAATGACATCCTTCACTGGAAATATAATATTAATAGTGTGAAAGTAGAAATCTTGGGCCCAACATTGTTGGCATTATGATTCAAGTATTGTCCTTGATGGCAACTTACTCAGAGGTTGGTACAGGTGCTCAGAGGTTGGTACAGGTGATGGCAACTTAATCAGAAGGCAGATCTCTGTACAGCATGCCAAGGAAGCTCATACACGCCGTTTCGTTAAGCCCAAGTCGCGTGTACACGCTAGTTCGATTCAGAAAAAGCGCGTGTATGTGGAAAGGTTCCTTTGGTCCATGGTGGTTAGTCCTTGGAAGTTATGCCTATGATTTCGGACCATTATGTCTCGACGGGCGTGTCGATCCCTAGTTTTAAAGTTGATGGTATTGTGTTACTATGGTTTTGGCTCTTGGTATTAAGCTAGGCCTAAGACTATATAAGGAGAAGAAGATCATTAGGCAAAATCATCTTTTCGACAAGGCTTGAATATCTAAGAGAGAAAGAGATCTGATATGCAGGGTTCGGGTTGCTTGATATGAGCTAAGGAGAGATCACATCGGTTGATGGAAGACTAGATCTAAGGATAGATCGGGATCTAATGGTTTGAAATGCACTATCATGATATGGTTGATTATGCGTATTTCTAGATCTGCATATTGTCGCAATGTTACGTTCTGGGTCTAACTAATGTCTGGTACAGCTGCAAATTGAGAAAGTCTATTTTTAGATCTGTACGCAGGTTGGCTTCGGTAAAAGCGCGTGTATACGCGGGTTTTGCTCATTGAAGTAGCGTATATATTTTGAAGCTTGATTTTGGGTTTACAGTGGGGTCTGACTGTTATTACAGAGTTCTGTAGTATGCTCTGTGTTCTGGTAACTGGTGATTGACAGGGTTCAGTGGTTCAGTGATTCAAAGTTTGGTTGTTTTATGCTTCAATGATCTGTTGTGGAAATTGAATGAATTGTGGTCTTCAGATTGTAATGTTGTGCTTCAGGAATATCCAAGTCTGAAAATGTATGAAAAGTGATACCTGAAAGTAGGAAGATTGTAGGTCAGCACCTACGTACTAGTATCTTGGCTAGTACAAGAGCAAAGGGGGTTGGAGCTCCCTTCCAAGGAAGTTTGGAGAACGAGAGAAGGTTGTAGCCTTCTGCAGGTTGTAGCCTGCGTACTGGTATAAGGCTGCACCAGTACAAAAGATTGTAAACTGAAGTTTCATATTAAAGAAAGATAGAGACAACTTGCAGCAGGTGGTTTTCACCCACATTGGGTTTCCACCTTATATCTTGGTGTTCATGTGTGTGGCTTTTTATCTGTTCTGTTATACTGCACATGTTTACTGTTAATGTGGTGAATAATGTCCTGATGCACTTAATTGAAGAATAAGCTAACTAAATTGTGAGTTTTCTTCTTATACGCTGTTTTACTTCGTCACAGTAGCGTGTACACGCTGGTTCACTTAACTGAAGTAGCGTATATGTTTCTGAGCATTTAAAAAGTTTGATTAATCTGATAATACTGATTCACCCCCCCTCTCAGTATTATTTCCAACAATTGGTATCAGAGCAGGTCCTTCAGAGAAGCTTGATCGCTTGAAGGAAGATCATTCATCATGAGCAACTACGAGAAAGAAGCATCAATCAGGCCACCAGTTTTTGATGGAACAAATTTCAATTATTGGAAGGTAAGAGTTACTGCATATCTTCAATCTCTTGGTACAGAAGTTTGGGACATTGTAGAAACAGGCTATGCTTTTCCTTCAGCTACTCCTACAGATCCAGCTGAGAAAAAGGCATATGAAACAAATGCAAAAGCAGTCAGTACTCTATTAGGAAGTATATCTCAAACAGAATTCATGAAGGTCATGCACTTCAAATCAGCAAAAGAGATATGGGACAAAATGATCACTAGCTATGAAGGAGATGAACAGGTAAAGCAAGCTAAACTTCAAACTCTCAGGATTCAATATGAGACCCTCAAGATGTATAATGATGAAAGTGTGGCTAATTATTTTCTTCGGGTAGATGAGATTGTTAATTGTATGAAAAATTTGGGTGAAGAAATAAAAGAGACTATAGTAGTTCAAAAGATTCTAAGATCATTATCCCCCAAGTTTGAATCTAAAGTATCTGCAATAGAAGAAAAGGAAAATCTCAAAGTTCTCACTATGTCTCAGCTACATGGAATTCTAACTGCTTATGAAATGAGAAAGGGAGGTCCATCAGACAGAAGGGAAGCTGCTTTTAAGGCATCAAGAAAAGAAGATTACTATGAAGCAAGCCATGTTCCAGAAGAAGAGGAAGAAGAATCAAATTTTGTCAGAAATCTTCAAAGGGGTGCTGGAAGGTTCAGAGGTAAGCTACCTTTCAAATGCTTTGCTTGTGGAAGAGTAGGTCATTATGCTGCAAAATGTCCTAATAAGGATAAAGGAAAAGAACCTGCTAGATGGAATAAGAAACAAAGTGCAAATAAGAAAAGCTACTACACCCATGAAGATAGTGATGGCTTATCAAACAGTGATGAAGATGAACAAGGTAATAAATATAAGCTATTAATGGCATTTGAAGATGATGATTATGAGGATGCTGTAGATGTGGATAATCTCTATAATGAAATTACTAGACTCAAGAGATGCATAGAAGAAAAGAGTGTGATCATTGATACTTTGCAATTTCAAATTGATGAAAAGGAAAAACATCTTGAAAAACTAGAAGGTGAAATTGTTGGTCTCAGAAAAGAAATTGAGAAAACAAAAGCTATTAATCTTAAGTTTGTCAAAGGATCTGAAACTTTGGATGAGATTATCAATGTGCAGCGGTCTCCTCTAAACAAGACAGGTTTGGGCTATAATGGAGAAACCTCTCAAGCATCCACCTCAAAAAGTTATCTTGATGCAGCAAGAAGAAATGAGCAGAAGAACAATGAAGATAATCAGGTAAAGCAGGGACGAATTACAAACAGAAACTATCAGGGACAATCCTTCTTAAGGGTGAACAAAAGCTACAACCAACCACAGGTAAAATCTTCTCAGTTTGGCACAAGAATAGATGAAAATAGAAATTACAATCAGTTGGCTGGTAGATTCAATAACCGCAGAAGCTTCTTCAATGGGCAATGCTTCTCTTGCCATAACTTTGGTCACAAAGCAGCTCAATGTGTTGCATATAAAACAATCATGACTAGGGAAGCTCAAAAACAAAGAAGTATGACAGGGATTACAAAGAGGACCTATAACAACTTTTCGGTTCTTGAAAATGAAGTTGAATGTTCTATTTGCAATAATTTTGGTCATAAAGAATCTGAATGCAGGAGCAGGTTTCAGGAGAAAAAGGAACAAGCCACGAGCACCAAAAAATGGAGAATAAAAGAACCTCAGACAGAAAGATGTGGGATAGCGTTTTATGCAGAAGGACAGGAAAATCTATGGTACATTGACAGTGGATGTTCGAAACATATGACAGGTGATAAAGAAAAACTTGAATCTTATTCTACTTTAGAAAAGGGAAAGAAAGTTTCTTTTGGAAATGATACTCCTGCAACTATAAAAGGAAAAGGTATTGCTCCTTTGAAAGAAAAGGTCAAGGCTGGAAATGTTTTGTATGTTGATGGATTGAAGCATAATCTTCTAAGTGTCAGCCAGATGTGTGATCAAAAAACCGAGGTTATTTTCAGATCGAATGGATGTCTTGTTCGTGATCTTGATACAGGTAAAACAGTTCTCAAAGGCAAAAGAACTCCAAATAATCTGTACATATTTGAAGAAGGACAACAACAATGCTATCTTAGCAAGGATGAAGAGCACTGGTTATGGCATCGAAGGTTGGGACATCTAAGCTTCTCACAAATAAGGAAAGCATGCAAATATCAGGCAGTTCGCGATCTTCCAGATATCAAAATTCCAGACAACACCATATGCAAATCTTGTCAGTTTGGAAAGCAAACCAGAACTAACTTTCCAGAGAAGGAAGGATCAGCTAGCTTGCCTCTTGAGCTAGTCCATACAGATGTATGTGGTCCATTTAGGAAAAGGACACCTCGAGGAGAAGAATATCTGATATTATTCATTGATGATTTCTCAAGGTTTGTTTGGTTAGGGCTTATGAAGCACAAAGATGAAGCATTCGAAAAATTCAAATCCTTCAAAGCATTGGCTGAAAATGAATCAGGACACAAAATTAAGTGCCTCAGATCTGACAGAGGTGGGGAGTTCACATCAAATGAATTTTTTGATTTCTGCGATGAACATGGGATAAGAAGAGAATTCTCTACAGCTAGAACTCCTCAGCAAAATGGGGTTGTGGAAAGAATGAACAGAACTATCCAACAAATGGCTCGTGCTATGCTCGATGAATCAGGTACTCCTGCAACCTTCTGGGGTGAAGCTGCACATGCTGCTGTTATCATTCTTAACAAAACAAATGTCCGAGTAAACAGCACTCAAACACCTCATGAGCTTTGGAGTGGTAAAACTCCTTCCGTGAAGCATTTCAAAATCTTTGGGAGCAAATGTTATATTAAGAATACTGATGAGCAACTTGGCAAACTTGAACCTAGAGCAGATGAGGGCATTCTTCTTGGTTATTCTCCACATAGCAAAGCATACAAGTGCTACAATAAAAGACTTGGCAGAATTGTTGACAGTATTGATATAGTGGTTGATGAGAAGGGATATATTCCTAGGCAAGTTCATCATGAAGACATTGAAGAAGATGAAGGTTACTCTCAAAGGCGAAATGATGAAGAAGAAGAACCTCAAGAAGAAGAAGAATCTCAAGAAGAACCAGAGGAGCAGACAAGAATAGAAGAGAAGACTCCATCCAGATATGTCCAAAAGAATCATCCAGAAACTCAGATTGTGGGGCAGAAAGAAGCAGGAGTACAAACAAGAAGGACACTTGCAGAAGCTTCAAGCTACTTGGCTCTACTCTCCTCCATTGAACCACAAAATGTGAAAGAAGCATGCAAAGATGAATGTTGGGTCAAAGCAATGGATGAAGAACTTGAGCAAATCGAAAAGAACAACACTTGGGAATTAGTTCCTAGACCAAAAGATAAGAATGTAATAGGAACAAAATGGGTCTTCAAGAATAAGTTAAATGAAAATGGAGAAGTAATTAGAAACAAGGCCAGACTTGTTTGTAAAGGGTATGCACAGCAAGAAGGAATAGATTTTGAAGAGACCTTTGCTCCTGTGGCAAGACTAGAGGCCATCCGAATGTTCCTTGCTCTCTCAAGCTTTCAAAACTTCAAGGTATTTCAAATGGACGTGAAATCAGCCTTCCTGAATGGAGACTTAGAAGAAGAAGTATATATTGAGCAGCCAGATGGGTTCATTCTTGGGAATGATCCAAACCTTGTATGCAGATTGAAAAAGGCACTCTATGGGCTCAAACAAGCTCCAAGGGCTTGGTACTATCGGTTGGACAAATATCTTCACCAACAAGGCTTTTCAAAAGGATCAGCAGATAGCAATCTCTATATAAAAGTTGAAAATAACAAATTGCTAATTCTTGTTGTTTATGTAGATGATATTATTTTTGGCAGCAATGAAGAGACCATGAGTCAAAACTTTGCCTTGGTTATGCAGAAAGAATTCGAAATGTCACTTCTTGGAGAATTGACATATTTTCTTGGATTGCAAATCCAACAAAATGAAGGAGGTATCTTCTTGTCTCAAACCAAATACCTCAAGCAGATCTTGAAGAAGTATGGCATGGAAGAGTCAAAGCCAGTATGTACACCCATGGTTACAGGATGCAGCCTCAGTGCAAATGATGAATCAGCAGCAGTTCACCAACCCACTTATAGATCCATGATTGGGAGTTTGCTTTATTTGACAGGTACTCGACCAGATATTACACATGCAGTAGGAATGGTTGGAAGATTTCAAGCCAACCCAAAGGAAACTCATCTTCAGGCAGTCAAAAGAATCTTCAAATATCTTCAAGGGACCCAAAACTATGGCTTATGGTATCCTAGAAATACAGATCTCACTCTTCATGCTTACACAGATGCAGATTGGGCTGGAAGTGTGGATGATAGGAAAAGCACAAGTGGAGGTGCTTTCTTCATGGGTTCCAGATTAGTATCTTGGTTCAGCAAGAAACAAAGTTCGATTGCCTTATCTACAGCTGAAGCAGAATATGTGGCTGCAGCATCTTGTTGCACACAACTTCTTTGGATGATGCAGACCTTGCAGGACTTTCAAATCACTTGCACTCCACCTGTCTCTATCTTATGTGATAATACAAGTGCAATCAGCATTTCAAAGAATCCAGTCATGCACTCAAAGACCAAGCACATACCAATCAAGTACCATTTTCTTCGGGAACAAGTGCTTGAGCAGAAGGTCAAGTTGGAGTATGTTCCTTCTAAGGAGCAAGTTGCTGATATTCTCACAAAACCACTGCCCAGGGAAACTTTTGAATATCTCAGACAAAAGCTGGGAGTAGTTGATGCTTCATCCTGTTGTTGAAGTTTGTTTGTTCTACAGAAAAGTTGGTATACGCAGGTTACGGAAGGGATATGCGCGTATACACGCGGTTTCATGATGGGTAAGTCGCGTATATGTTGGACGCTTGTTGCAGAAAGTATATCCGCGTACATACGCTGTTCTATACAGGAAAAATCGCGTATATGAAGGGAAAACTCTGGAGTTCTGAACAGCAATGGGAATGTCAGAATTCTTCAGGCACAGTTTCAGGGAGTGCAACAGGCACAGGTTCAGGGGGAGCAGATAATCTTCAAATGATGCATTGTTGGCATTATCTTAAAGCTTTTGGTTCTAGTTCACATTTGGTGTTGATTTCAGGAGGAACAAAGGCGAAAGGAGAACAGAAGGATCTCTTGGTTGCTGATCTGAATGGTGATTATCAGATGCTGCTGGTGACTTTCATAAGTCTTGGTCTAGTTATTTCGTCTCTATGTCATATATCGCTTTTGTGGTATCTCTTTCATGGTGTCAAGGTCATGTAACGGCCTATTTTTGGTTTCCCCACTATGCCTGGGATGATTGATGCAATGTGATTGGTTGTCATCTGTAAATTTTTGATGTATACCCACTTGGTTGGGTGGATGAGTCAATTTTTTGTATATCCTCACTTAGTTGAGAGATGGATGTATGTATGAGTCCTAAGTGATAGGAAGGTCCTTTATGATGTATAGAGTCATGTTCTTCTTGAAGAACATCTTTTGCAGATCTTGCCTACAGTCAGGAAGAGCATGTACAACACACCTCAGCGGTACAGAGACTCAGCATGTACTCAGAGGGAGCATGGACAGATTGGTACACCTTGGCATATACAAAGGGGGAGATTATTCAGAGATTTCAGCAGGTACTCAGGGGGAGTATGGACAGTGTGATTCAGCAAAGGAAGAGAATATCTTGGTCCACCCTTTGCCCTTGATGTCAAAGGGGGAGAATGACTTGGTGTGGTGGTTGCCATCAAGTCCAAAGGGGGAGATTGTTGGCATTATGATTCAAGTATTGTCCTTGATGGCAACTCACTCAGAGGTTGGTACAGGTGCTCAGAGGTTGGTACAGGTGATGGCAACTTAATCAGAAGACAGATCTCTGTACAGCATGCCAAGGAAGCTCATACACGCCGTTTCGTTAAGCCCAAGTCGCGTGTACACGCTAGTTCGATTCAGAAAAAGCGCGTGTATGTGGAAAGGTTCCTTTGGTCCATGGTGGTTAGTCCTTGGAAGTTGTGCCTATGATTTCGGACCATTATGTCTCGACGGGCGTGTCGATCCCTAGTTTTAAAGTTGATGGTATTGTGTTACTATGGTTTTGGCTCTTGGTATTAAGCTAGGCCTAAGACTATATAAGGAGAAGAAGATCATTAGGCAAAATCATCTTTTCGACAAGGCTTGAATATCTAAGAGAGAAAGAGATCTGATATGCAGGGTTCGGGTTGCTTGATATGAGCTAAGGAGAGATCACATCGGTTGATGGAAGACTAGATCTAAGGATAGATCGGGATCTAATGGTTTGAAATGCACTATCATGATATGGTTGATTATGCGTATTTCTAGATCTGCATATTGTCGCAATGTTACGTTCTGGGTCTAACTAATGTCTGGTACAGCTGCAAATTGAGAAAGTCTATTTTTAGATCTGTACGCAGGTTGGCTTCGGTAAAAGCGCGTGTATACGCGGGTTTTGCTCATTGAAGTAGCGTATATCTTTTGAAGCTTGATTTTGGGTTTACAGTGGGGTCTGACTGTTATTACAGAGTTCTGTAGTCTGCTCTGTGTTCTGGTAACTGGTGATTGACAGGGTTCAGTGGTTCAGTGATTCAAAGTTTGGTTGTTTTATGCTTCAATGATCTGTTGTGGAAATTGAATGAATTGTGGTCTTCAGATTGTAATGTTGTGCTTCAGGAATATCCAAGTCTGAAAATGTATGAAAAGTGATACCTGAAAGAAGGAAGATTGTAGGTCAGCACCTACGTACTAGTATCTTGGCTAGTACAAGAGCAAAGGGGGTTGGAGCTCCCTTCCAAGGAAGTTTGGAGAACGAGAGAAGGTTGTAGCCTTCTGCAGGTTGTAGCCTGCGTACTGGTATAAGGCTGCACCAGTACAAAAGATTGTAAACTGAAGTTTCATATTAAAGAAAGATAGAGACAACTTGCAGCAGGTGGTTTTCACCCACATTGGGTTTCCACCTTATATCTTGGTGTTCATGTGTGTGGCTTTTTATCTGTTCTGTTATACTGCACATGTTTACTGTTAATGTGGTGAATAATGTCCTGATGCACTTAATTGAAGAATAAGCTAACTAAATTGTGAGTTTTCTTCTTATACGCTGTTTTACTTCGTCACAGTAGCGTGTACACGCTGGTTCACTTAACTGAAGTAGCGTATATGTTTCTGAGCATTTAAAAAGTTTGATTAATCTGATAATACTGATTCACCCCCCCTCTCAGAATTATTTCCAACAAACATTACATTGACATTTCTATTCTTGAAGAACCAAGTCCAAAAATAAGAGAATTCCCTAAAAAATACCAGATATTGATCTAGAACCCTCTCCATTGTTGTATCAGTGTTGTATCAAAGGAAAAATAAGAGCTCAACTGTTGACTAATATATCCCCACTAAAATTGATCTGGATAAGTAACCAGGAAGATAATAACATACCCTTCATATCAAGGATCTCATGGATGATCCCTCCCTACAAAGTCCATTAGTTGAGGAGGAAGATACACATTTCGTGAAAAATTGTGATGAATTGACATATCGATAAGAGAGATAGTTTGTGAAGTATATAAAAAAATGGTGTTATATGGATGAAACACCACATGCAAACAAATTAGTTCAAAATATAAAGAAAGTGAAGAATTAATGACAACAATTAAACCATTGATTGGTCCAATCAAATCAAAACCATCAACATAGCTAGCTATTCTAGTGGAAAAATAATTAGCCACACAATTAACTCCTTTAGTTAGTAAAAAGAAAAAACACTCAAAATATTCCAATGTTTAAAATTTCTACCTATAGATAAAATGGGCCTTAACCACATACCACTCTATGAAGGATATGATGATCCTTAATGATATTGGTTCATCTTTGAATACTTTTGGGATTCTTTCAGCATAGAAAATGAAGAACAAATAGCTGAAATTGATATATATCTGAGCAAAAAAGGGTTTAATGTACTTCAAGTATTAGATACAAAATCAAACAAGATCTAAAGAAGATATTAAGAATTGTTTCATGTCTTTCTTTAAAGTGAAAGATGCCAAACATCATGGAGCATAGAAAAGTAAATAAATAAAGTAGATTCCATGAGAATATATTCAAGAATACAAAACAATATTTGAGGATCATCTAAGCTAGATATCGTTTATGATAAAAAACAAATCCCAATATACTAGTATGTGTTCAAGTTATTAAGAAAATTAGAGTACCACTACATATGCACAAAATATATTAATGTGATGAAGCATGGAAAAAATTTCAAAATATAGAAACTGATGACACCTAGCTATCCTCTTCATCATTAATGGATGAAAGATTAGAATAAAAAGTATAAATGTTATAATAATACCTAATAAATCTAATCTTTCAAAGAAATAACCTTTGGTGCACTAATTATATGAATGAGGGACACATGAACGATAATTGAAAATATAGTGACTTATTTAAATGGAACAAGATGTGCATCAAGTGAAAGAAAAATTATATCATGATACTTGTCAATATATACTAAACCATACCACCAAATACTTCCCTCACAAATTAAAGAATGAAAATTCCAAATGGAATGTTATTTGTGAAGAGGTTAGTCATTTGAATCAGAATAGACCAAATTACCATGCGGTCTATCACAAACAAGAAATTGACTAGGATGTGGAGCAAGGAAATCAAGGAAGAGGAAATGTATACCAAGGTATATGTGGATAGCAAGGAATAGGAGGCTATAGAGGGGGCCTATCGATCAATTCAATTGTACTAGAATTATGTTACATTTAATTTATCAATCTGAGTTTGTAAACTTACGAAGTGCATAACAAAATATATGCAAGGGTTCAACTTCTAATTCTAACAAAAGTAAATTGATATGAAGGGAAATATTCTATTAAGGTGATTAAATTGAAATGAATGGAAATTCTATTCAATGAAATTGAGTGAATTAAGTTATATGAAAGTGAGTAAATTGACATGAAAGGAAATTATATTGTATGAAAGCAAGTAAATTCACAAAACTTGAAATTGGAATTCACATTACAGGGAATAAACTAAAGTGATAACTGATCTAATTTTAATTTCTTTTGTGGTGTTTTTCAAGTGCTTGGTTGATAACTCTAAAGGAAAAATGAATCATCAGTTAAGATATAGTACATATGAATCAATATTGTAATGAAAATATTCCAGTCTTGTAAAAATATAGTACTTAAACTAATGCTAAGAAATATATAAAGCAAGAATAAATAGTAAACAATTTTATACTACATAAGAACAACGTCGCACATAATCCACAGGGGGCCCTCCTAGTGGTCACATGAGCTTAAGAAAATGAAAAAAATAACTTTAGATAAACTTAGGTATGCATATATGAATGATGAAAGAGAAGTTTAGTTGTTCGTAATTATATTATAGAGAGATAAGCCATATAATAATTGAAAACTTAATGTGTCCCCCTTTCTCTGCTAAGTAAGATCAATATATATAGCTTATGAAATAACACTCTCTAGATTTTAAATTCTACAATTTAGAATGAAAGTGATGAGTAAGTGTTTTGTCATTATCATATAGATTCATAGCTTATGACTCAACTCATGCGTGAGTGTCTCTGAACATGTAGCCAATTGAAACATTATTCCTTAGTGTTTGCCAATGCCCAATCCTACAAATATATCATGAAAATTTGATGATTTGTCATGTTTCCATGTGACACTCCTCCAACGATCTTCCTTTGCAGTATATTACACAACCACACTGACTGGAATTTTGACTATGCCACCATGATGACACATTTGCTTCTTTGATGCACCTAATAGGTAAATAACCATGTTTTTATATTTTTCCATCTATCCCTATGATTTGTCCTACTAAGTTGATCTTGGATATGTGTTAATGAACCAATATGTTACAGGTCCATAAAAGAGCTATAGAATTCATTAATTTATGCAATGCTCACATATTTCCTTGTTTTTACAAAAAAAATGTATGACAACATAGAATAATGGACAAATTACCTTTGAAAGTATTATGCCTAACTGTTGTAGCTAATATGGCATATATACATATGGATGGTGACAAATATATGTAGAAAGGATAGTTACAAAGGTATAAAACAACTAAAAATGGTCAAAATTATGATGGAAAGGTGACAAAAAGAAGCTAATTTCTCATCCAATCATTCTCCCACACTTGAGATTTTGCATGTCCACATGCACTGGAAAATTTTCAATTTTTTTTCAATCCTCAAATCACAATTATGTCTTAGAGTCTTGGATAAGGATATCCAGACAATTCTTAGTACTTTTCTTCTTCATTGCAAATGACCATATTGGTTTCCTCATGAGCATCTTAGATTTTAGGTTTTTTATTGGCCTACTTTTGTTTCGAGTTCTTACGGTACCAATGATACATTATCTTAAGAATTTTGTGATTTTGTTCCTTGAGGGTTTCATTTTATCCTTTAATGTGTCTTTCTAAGACCTCAAGCTCTATTATTTCTACCTTCAATGCTTTTATTATATCCTCTTCCATAGGAACATTAAAAGATAAATCACATTGTGCTGGAGATGTTGGCATACCATCATCAGGAGAATATTCAAAACATAAGAGAAAGTTTGTTGTACCTTTTTATTCTAATCTTCTTGTTCCAAAGAGTTGATGTAATCATAAACATTTTGTTGAACCTTGTCAATCTTTAGATTTCGTTCTCCTTGATTTGATGGTGATGATACATACACTTATGATATTTTCATTATTTCTGGTGAAATAGGTCTAATCAATACCTTATTATCTTCTTTTTTCATATTCTGAGTTATCCTTACATACCTTTCTTTGCATTCTAGATCTATCACTGCCATAGAATTTTTCCTCGCAATTCCCTTTTTCTCTAGTATTTTTGATAGTTGCATCATGCTTTGTCTTTATTGTAGGAAATTTGACATTTGTCTTCACCTATTTCTTTCTTAACATTATTATTGTATTTTTTTTAGCTTTGATGTGTCACTTTGACCTTGTAATGTTTTGCTTAACTTGCTTAGGGTTTGGTGATTTACCCTTTTCTATAGAATCACGAATTAGGGCTTCATCAATCTCAAGGATATAAATAGATTTTTGCATTGGGCTTACTACAGGATCTACAGGTTGAAGTTGTAATGATTCAGAAGCTAACATTTCAATTTCCTCCACATTCTTTACAAAATTAGGGTTTGGAAATATTGTAATAGAAGCCCTAGCTTGCCCATGTCTCCATTTAGAGCCATGATTACTTGTTTCTTGACGTAGTTCCTTAAAGTAATTTATTAAAAGGAAATCATCCCAATTATATCCTCAAATCCTTAATTCTTCTTCAACCAAGATTTTTACAAGACCAAAATGATACAAGCTTCTTTCTATATTTCTTGAATTCTTTTTTATATTAAACGCCATATTTTTGAGACTTTAGATATATATATATATGTGTGTGTGTGTGTGTGTGTGTGTGTGTGTGTGTGTGTGTGTGTGTGTGTGAGATAAACCATGGCTCCACTAGCTTGGTTGGCCGGGTTTGACCGCCGAACAACTGATCGTTAATTTTTTTATTATCTTTTTTGAATTTAACCCAAAACATACATTTTTCCCACTGAAGAATTTGGAGGTATCTCGGAAAATCAAACAAATGAAAAATTCACCTCTATCGACCGCTTGACTGGTCCACATTGTCACCTCTTTAGTAAGATTCAGCATGCTAACTAGGCTACCTCATGGCGTTTGCTGATTGGTCCATATGACTAACTAGACTACTAACGTCAACTGACACATTGTGCCCTGTGATTGGCTTCCCTATATCCGTACAACCATGTCACCCTGCTGACGTCACAATGCCATGTGGCATTGTGGGTCCTGCCTGCAAAAAATTTAGTTGTTTGGTAAAAACTTCAGCGGGCCCTAACTTTCACATACATTTTTTGTTTTAGGTATCATTCACACTGTTGGATTCAAAACAATGAGCTCTTTTATTTAAGGTTAGTTTCATTGAATTCCAAGGACTTTGAAAATTTGGCATCTTGGGATCCTCCTGGATCACAACCGCACTTAGGTCGTCGCGATAGGGACAAGCACCCCCCCACCCACCCATGTGGACGGGTGTATAATATTCCTAGGGGATACACCTAGATGAAAACAAGACCTCTGATTCAGAAGATAATTAGGCTCCACGCCCAACAATCTCCCACTTGGAGACTAATTATAACAACTCCACCACTCCTTCACTTACTGGAAAATGCTTCCACTTTTGACCTAGATATTTCTTGTATTCATCATCATACTTGAAGGCCAATTGAAATTAAGGAGAAGCCCAATTTTTCCTTGCTTACAACTTTTGTTAACATATCTACAGGATTTTGGCTAAAGTGTACCTTTTCCATCTTCAACTGTCCATCTTCCAAAACTGACCGTATGAAATGGAACCTGATATGTATATGTTTAGTCTTAGAATGAAATGCTGAGTTATTTGAAATATGAATGACACTTTTGATATTAATGTATAACCTTCTAATCTCTCTCTTTTTTCTAAATTCATATATAAACCTTTGTAACCAAATCATTTCTTTACTAGCCTTTATATCAAGAACATACTTTTCTTTCGTTGTTGAAAATGAAACAATGTTTTGCAATTTTGAAACCCAACTAACAATTTTTCCATCTACAGTAAACACATACCCTTTGGTACTCTTACAGGAATAATACACCCTAGGGTATGGGGTTATCACCCCAATAGAGCAGATGACATACACCAACAAGAAGCAAACAATCAAGTAGCCTTAATACTTAAACTATTGAAGTAGGAAGAAGAAGTATTACCTGAAGGTCCTATGTTTGAGGTCATTACCGTAGGGTCTAAACCCTCTATTTCCTCCAATTCCTTAAAACCTGCAACTCATTCAAGAAAAACATATACACAAGTAGTTATTGAAAGCATGTTCATGCTATAAGTGTTATATCATATAAGCATATAAGTATAAAACATGAAATCATACATTAGTTAGATTAAAACATGAGTTAAAGAACTAATATCCTAACATCAAGAACAAAACATGGATTCTTAGTTTATGACTATAAAAGAATGTGGAGGAATACAACCTGATTTTTCCATGGCTCCAAGAGAAACCTTCCTCCAGATCCGTCCAGAACAATCCTCAACAATCCTTTTTCAAAACACATACACATGGATTCCATATAAAGGAGATGGACATCACAATGAGGAAACTGAGGTTTCCTATAGCTGGGAGTACAAGAGGCACATGGATAAATCAGACTTCATCATGGACAAGTTGGATATAATATCAGTATCCTCTCTTTCTCTCCCCTTAAGCCTTTCCCATGAGGTGTATTTATATGACTTCAAAAAAAAAAATTCAGTTGGGAAACAGTTAGGCCACAGGCTCCTGTAGGTAGGATTCCCGTGTAACCCATAATCTCTGCCCAAAAAATAGGGATTTTATATTTCTTTCATATTTTAAATCATATAAGCTAGTTGGGTATAGCTAAAACCTTGTGTGCAAGCACTTTTTACAGGTCAGAGTCGCATATGGAATTTAAAATAATATTTTTTAATATTTGGACCAAGTTTAAAGGGAAAGGGCTACCCAAGGCCATGACTCAAAGCATCAAGTATAAAAAGGTGGTAAATTATTCTATAACATATGCCCCCTAATATATGAGGTCATAAGGGGTACATGATGGTTGAGATGTATTAAGTGTATAGAAAGAACCATGTGAGGACTTGGGAGGAGATCACTAGATTCCATCTTGCCAAACCAGTGGAAGAGATCAGAAAGAAAGCCCATGTCTGAGGCGGGCATACCCATGCTCATAGATAGTAAAGAATGTCCACATATCAAGTGTAGAGTGGATCCAATATGTATACAAGTACAAAGGACACTAAGAAATACATAGTGGATCATCTGAACGTAGCCGCAAAAGTACATATCAAGGCCATGTCACAATATCACATATAGAAGAATTGATCAATGATGTTGAAGAAGATATCTGATCATTGAAGCCACATAATTGATCCTCAAGATTACCAAGTGGAATAATGGTACCGCATGAAACTCAGGTGCCAACATATAGGATGCTGTTGTGATGAAATGCAACATATAAGGTGGATGGTTCCAATGGCAGTAAACTAGAGGGACTGACATGTGAACCATGAAATGTTGATGCAACCCAAGGTCTTCACCGAACGCCATGGTACATTTCTACACTATGGGAATAAATGAACTAAAGTCGACCATGTGAGGAATCATTTGATTACCTATCATTGATGTATATGGCTAACAAATGCGAGACAACTTAACCATAATGATGATGAGAGTCAATGTACCCAAGTACAATCTAACAAGTGTGAATAAATGAGTTGAAGTCAAACACTTGAGAGAATGTATCAGTCATAAGACATTGATGTATTCTCATTGTTGATAGCAAAGGAGTCTGCCACTAATGACTGCAAACCCTAAGGTACTGAAAAAAGGACTCTAGGTATTATTCCCAGAGTAATAGGTAGGAGTCGATGGGAAAGGATCTGTTGGAAGGCAGACATTAAGGCATCCTACATCAATCCAATGCGAGTATAACCTGCAGGCCAATAATGTGGAAGGAATTGAATGAAGAAAGATGAATTAACCAAACTGAAGCACGTTTTCGGCATACACAAGATGTGGCTAGTGCACGACAGAAACCCTCTAGACCAACCAATAATGAAAGCTAACACAAATGTGAGGAATCCACCAATAGGGCCAAATGGAAACCAAGGTACTACATGAATCCAAATGTGTGATAATGTAAGATGACATCGAATACGAGGGAAATGACTCAGTCAAAGACCCATAATACTAATCGATGTTGAGCACAAGGTCACCTATCAATGATGTAAATAGGGCTAGGGTGAAACTCTAGGCCTACTCGTAGACCAATGTGTTGAATTCGATAAGAGCAAACCTGCCAACAAGAAGTCAATGGAGACCTTCTCGAACCAGCAGGATAAAAGGACCAAATAGCTTATGGGATACTGAAAATAACTCTGACAAACTAGGTATGGCTGACTGAATATGAGTTAAGAGACACTGCAGAGAAGCCAACTCAAGTTTAATTCCCTAGAAAAAAAGCACGACTCAACTATGACTATATGGCATCATATGATAACTTTGTATATGTTTGTCATGTAGAAGGCATAAACAAACTATCCATATGATTGGAAGAGATAATCAACTAGAGGAGTGCTAACTCAATAACAAGGTTATGGCTATCCTAAGTCAGACTAAATCCCATCCCCGTTTTAATTGATTTGTTTAAGGGCAACACAACTGAGTCTTGCTACCAAAAATCATGGAATTAAAGTCTCATTCATGCTCTTTTTTGGAATATATTATTTTATTTGTCTTTTTCATATTCGGAAAGCCTGAAAAAGAATAAAAGAATTCCTATGGTACAGTGGAAAGAACGAATGTCCAAATACAGATGCACTAGTTCCTGGGAGGGGAACATTATTATGCTCAATGAAAGGTGATGAAACTGGTCAATGACACCCAAAGTAATGTTCTTTCCACGGGAAAAATGTGTGAAGCTATAGAGGCTAAGTGATTGAAAGGTTGATTTTATAAAAAGACATGGTCAAAAAGTGGCTTATACACGAGTACAAGGGAAGCCAAGTTACGACCAAAAGGCACAAATAGTCAACAAGAAATACAGCAGTACAACTCAACATGTGGGAGCCTCTAATGTATAAAGCCAGAAAGACAACAAAGAATAAGGAGAATGAAGCTTCTTCACAAAAATTCATGGCCAGACGAAAGAGGACTCCCGTGCCTATTCAATCTTTGCAGCATGGGAAACATATGTCAACAAGGATCTAACTAGGAAGCCCATGTAAAGGAAGGCTCTACCATCATGTCATGATTTTATAACTTAGTGAGTGAAAATGGTTTTAATAATCATAACACAACGGGGTCGACCCTAAGGTAACATATCACAATATGGAGCCTAGAATGCATAATGCAATGGAAAAGTGGTCTTCCCTAATGTTGTGGGGGAAAGTATCCAACTCGGAATGACCCTAACCCACTCTAAGGGTGACAGTTCCTTAGCGACAGCTGAAAGCAAAGCTATCTAAAGTTTCTTCTTTATGACATGCAAGAGATAAAAGGAAGAGATCCACTTACCGATGTCTTACGCAAATGGTCGATCCAATCTCCTTTGATTGCCGCTTGCTCCCAGCTCCAAGTCTTTTCACGGGCCCAGCTACACGAGATCCTGCAAACAAGACAAAGAAAGGAGACTACAAGAAGCATGCATGCATAACTGATTCAAGGATTAGCATAAATCAAAGACGCAAGTAAGACAATACACCATTGAAACACATGCGAATAGAAGAACCTCAAAAGCTTTATTAATATATGGAAGTAAGGTTCAGGCAGTGATACAACCATGAGAGGTCCAATCCAGCATCACCTTCCCGACGGAGAGAAATCTCTTCTTCACCTCCCTCAAGCAATCACCCAATGCTCACAACTGTAAACCAACAGCAATTCTTTGCACTAAATTCCGGCCTCCAGATCCCATGGGATGAGATCCTTATATAGAGTTTTGGAGTGAAGATAAGTCAGCTTGATGTGTGACTTGTTGTCCTCTTCAACTCCAGTTGTTCTTCAGTTCTTCACTCGGAGTTTCTGTCTTCCACTTGGAGTTTTAGAAGCTCTTAACTCATCATTAGGCGAATCTTATCATCAAGTGTCTTTTTAGAAGCTTCCTGGGCACTGGCACTTTGAGAAAAAGATTCCTCCACATGTCCAAGTACGCCCAACGCAAGTAGCCTTTGTTCTACTTGCTATGCAACGCAGGTAGCCTTTGTTGTACCTACTATGCAGCGCAGATGCCTAGTGGAGCAGCTGCAATGATCCAAAACTGACCTGTTTTTGAGTGTTTTTCAGTGGAGAACTGACTTGCAGTGCTGTGGTTTGCTGACCTTGTTCCTCTAAGGGTAAGAACAACTTGTTTAGGGACTTTGGATCCCTTAGATTATTGACATTTCATGCTCTATGCTGTAAGGCACAAAAATGTCTATAACAGTTGCCCCCTAAAGTATGAGGTCGTTTATTGGGTGAAATGCTTTATTAGGAGGATCCGAAGTTCATTCAATCGCCGGGAGGTGACCTGTAACAAAATACAATACAATACATTATCTTTTCATACTTTCTTTTCATGATCTAGCTGATGCGGGCATTTCCCATGCTCAGCTTTATAAATACATTTGCTGTACATAAACAGACGATCGTCTGATAGTAGACTGATAATTCTCTGCTTTTAATTATCATCCTTTTAGTAGGATGATCATCTGCTGCACATGTCTATGTTTTTATCTCCTGAATATATATCGCAGCCCGGATGGATGAAACTAGATCCGGGGTCTTCAAACTTCCGATCTTCACACTAAGTACAAGTCGATCCATGTGAGAATTTCTTGGAGTCGAACATGGAAAGACATCGCTTGATTACCAGTCAATAATGTAAACTGTTAACAAGCGCGAGAGGAATCACCGATAATGATGATGACCCTCAAGGTACTGCAGCACAATTCACGTGGCGTGAATATAGGATCTGACGTCGAACACCACGCAAAGTCTCCCGGTCGAAGGTCATTAATGTATACCTATCGCCGGAAGTGAGAAACTTGCCATTGAGGCATGCAAGCTTCAAAGTACTGAGGGGGTGTTCCTAGATCAACTTCTTGGATAGTGAGCTGATGTCGACAAGAAGCGATCCGTCAAAGGAGGGCCTTAACGAATCCCACATCAGTGACACGGAACGGAACTAGTGATGATGGTGAAAACGATCTGTGAACTATGATCCAGGGTGGCGGTCATGGAAGGATGAAAGATGATGTATGGTAGTGGATGGGACCCGATTGACACTTTCTGAATGACATCTCTTGAACATATCGCGACACTGATGTGATGGATCGGTAGCATTACCCCATTTGGATGGTATGGCGAGACCATGGTGAAGGGACCGGTGAATGATAATAACCCAACCCGATATTTACGGAGGCAAAAGTGTCATGTTCAAGAGCGACTTGCTACCATTAAGCTTTGAGGTTCTTCCCAATTTTTCCCCAGTCATTTCTGACCAGTACCTCTTTATTTTTGTCAAGCTTGAGGAGGATAACATATGCTTGTTCTATAACCTGCCCTTCGGGTAAGCCCATCGCTATGTTTTAACGAGCCTAACGATGGGGAAACTCGTTCTCGTCTAAAGACAAGTTTGTCGCTATCTAATATTTTTAACGAGCCCAGCGACAAAGACAACTCGGTCCTTTTCATTTTTAGAGAGTCTGAAAAGGGTACATAAAGTGGACTCCAGGGGTCCTTTTTCGTCATCTAATCCCTTAAGTCCGAAAAAGTATAAAACAATACAGAAGGGATGAATGTTCGATATCTTTATCGAGCCGAACTAGACAAGGGCTCGATCTTTTTGTGCAATAATCCCTCAGGTCCAAAAAGATTAAAATCTAGAGGAGGGATAGCTCTTCTCGTTCTTTTAACGAGCTAGAAGGCCAAAACTCGGCAAACTTTTCATATTTTACGAGTCATTTGAAAAGAGCTCAAAGAAGACTCGTGTTCTGAGGAACGAGTGATAAACAGGGATAGCAGCAGATTCCAGGTACAGGTTGGAATTTTCCAATCACGGCAGTGTTACAAGGATGGCTAAGTGGGATCACTCTTCGCAGCTGTTCCTCAAAACAGGTAAACAATCAAGTGGATGTGAATGATCGGCCAACTGCAGAGTGGAGGTGATGGTGCACAAACACGACCAAGGCTCTTGTGGCTGATGAATTTACGGTCTCAAATGGTTATTTACCGGTTCATTTTTTCTGAATGAGCTTGAACTCTGGGGGGAAGCCTGCTCACAAGCTTATTTTATTTTTTAACGAGCATGAATTTCCGCGTTAAAACTGCTCGGATCTTGCGTTTATTTTTTAACGAGCATGAACTTTGCCAAAACTGCTCGTTTGATAAGATCAAATTCATATTTTACCATGACTAGCTTCTTCTTTTTCAGAGATAGTACTGTATCATCAATTGCTGCAACAAACTTTGTTAGAAACGGATAACATGAAGTAAAAATACTAATATTTCACTTCGAACTACGTAAAAAGCAATTAAAAGATGTTTTTACCTCTCATTTTACCATTTCATGTGCATTTGGTTTGTTGGAGCTTTGGAGGTGCCCCTTCCTCTTGATTTTTCACCAGCTGATTTCGGGAGATTCTGTGGACAATTTTCGGCGCCGTTTCCACCAGGTAGGAGCTAAACCCTAGCTCTATCTTTTCATGGTTTAATTTCTCAGTTTTATGCTTGTTTTCCTGCCCCCATGAGCCCTTGGGGTTTCTCTAGGGTGCTCTGCCATCAGCGCAGGTTCCCTATATCGAAACCTGCGTTGGGGTTCTCATCTTCAAAGGCAGTTTGTGCCCCAACGCAGGTGAGACCCTTCCCTACCTGCGTTGGGCGCAGAAAACATCTTGGTTGCACAATTTTTCATGAGATTTTTGCCATTTTCTTTACCGAGTCAGGGATCTTACTCCTCCTCTTGTTTGTTTTGCAGAGTTTATTGGAGCAGAATGACTCTTACGTGGCGAGAACGAGAGCATGAAGAGGAGGACATGATTTCCCTCCATGATCCTGTCACCGTGAGCGCGTTGCGGAACTGTGGCTTGCTAAAATTCTTCCGGATATCTAGCATGAGGGCACAGATACATTTACTGCAGTACCTGCTTGATGCTTGGGATCCTGTTAACCAAGTGTTCCAGATTAGGGGCAAGTCCATCCCTTTGACCATAGTGGACATTTACTTCTTGACTGGGTTGTCAAGGCGGGGTGCCCCCATTTCCTTGTCCGGTTCGGCCCGAGGGAGTGATTCCGTGAAAGATTATATCCGTCAGTATTGCAGGGAGGGATCTCAGCCGAGCAGAGACGGCAAGATTTCTATCTGTGATGTCACTGACAGGTCTCTCAGGTCTATTCTGTACACGATTTGTAGGATGGCCGGTAGTGCATCCCCTCATGTTGCCAACAGGTCATATGTGCAGCACGCCCTGGAGTGTCTTCAGCCGAAAGTTTTTAACTGGTGTGATGCAGTACTAGTTCAGATGAAAAACCAGTTGACCAAAGTAAAGGACGGGAAACTGAAGAATTTTGGCTTCGGTTCAGTTTTGACTGCCTTCGCTTTGGAGAAGATACCCCTGATGCAACCTCAGTACATTATTCTCGACTTGCCATCTCCTACTGAGCCACGCATGCAGAGGTGGGTTGACCACATGGCTAGACATGCAGGTCAATCTAAGATTACTTTTACTGATGCCTTCTTTAGGTGGTTTGAGCGGCAGGATATGGCTTTTTCCGAGTATCCATATATTGGCATGGACTTCCGAGGTGATCCGGATTTGGTACTACCGGATGGCGAGCAGTGGGGTGATCTTGGTAAATATTTTGACCTTATCACTGTTTACTGTTTTTATTTATAATGTCCTTGTGCTTTACTCTATCAAGACTCTAATCAAACTCATGTGTGCATGCAGATGTGGGCCCTGTCCGTCCAGCAGTTCGTCCGAGAGCTCCGGCTGCTGCCCCCGTACGGGAGGTTCCTGGGAGAGCTATTCTCCATGACCTTGACTTGGCCGAGACTCTTACAGCTGTGCAGGAACATGTCGAGGGTCTTACCCTTGGGATTCCGGATGTGCGGATCGACGAGTTGCCTCTACGATTGCAGCGACATACTGTTGGTGTTCCCAGACGATGGTCTCGTCTTCTGCGCATGATTGCACAGGCCGTGGCATGTTATCATGAGCATCACTAGGCTAGGGTGCCCCCCAGCCATTTTTGAGTTTTGGGGTCATATGACCGATTTTGTCTTGGTTACAGAACATTACATGTAAACCGTAAACAGTTATGTATATTTTTGATTTTCGGAGTTTATTCCAGTTTTTATGTGATCCATGTATGAAACATCGATGATGCTTCTCTTTTTATCAATTTTGCAGATGTCTATCTAACACATAGTTTGCTAATGAGTCGGTTAATGTGTTTAAGTTTCTGGAAATGTGTTGATATTGGATAAAATCAAACCGTCTTTCCAAGATTTTAACTCTTAGGAACTTGCGATAAATAGCTGGATTTCGGACAGAGTAGGTACCATTGAGCTGTAGTACCACGAGCTGTGAGTCTAGCCTGACGACTAGCCGGCATATGCCATGGGTGATGGCATCAGAGAGGAGTTCTATCAACGCGCTATACTCAGCGATATTATTTGTTGATTGACCAATACATACCCCCCTGAAACTCACTAACTCGCCGCTTGGGTCAAAAATGGCCCATGCTGCAGAGGATAGGTTCCTCGAACTACGACTCGCTCCGTCAGCATATCCGACCCACGGTTCCAATGGATTTGACATCTGCAATAAGTGTAAAAACTGGATTACTTAAACCGGAACAAACACTTTAGCGAAAACAAAAATGTAACAAAAGCATACAGGTTACTATTAGGCATAGTAACGCTTAAGGTACAACCCGTTGCGGGGTTGCGCCAGTGGAACTCCGTCATAATCTACCAACTCGTAGGCACCTTTTGCTAATACACTTTTAACAATATAAGGGCCCATCCATAAGGACTTGAATTTCCCAGCTCCCAATTTATCGGATTCTTGGTCATAAAGCAAGACCAAATCACCTTCCGAGAAGACACGGGGTTTGACATTTTTGTCGAACTGCGCTTTGACTTGTTTCTTATGGGCTTCGTTGGCCAAGGCGGCATCACGACGAGTTTCATCCAACTGGATTAACTCTAAGAAACGAGCTTCTTCTTCTGAGGTTCCGGGGAGGAGATCAATTGCGAGTTTAAGGGACGAAATTTCGCACTGGATTGGTAGGATCGCTTCCAGGCCATACACCAGTTGAAACGGTGTGAACCCAGTGGCATTCCTTACCGATGTTCGGTAGGCCCACAAAGCCGAGTATAGGATCAAATGCCATCTTCTTTTGTGAACCCCCACCATCCTTTGCAGCATGCGCTTCAGGACTTTGTTGATCGCTTCAACTTGTCCGTTAGCTTGCGGATAGTACGGAGTAGAGCTGTCGTGAGACAATCCTAGTTTGGCAGTTAATTCAACCATCATGTGATTGCGAAAATGCGATCCATGATCTGTTACTATGGCCTGTGGCACGCCGAATCTGGCGACTACATGATTAAAAAAGAATAGGGCTGCTGTTTCACCAGTGTTATCCAATGTAGGCATCGCCTCGGCCCATTTGGTAAAATAGTCAACTGCGACTATAATATACCCATGCCCCCCGGTCGAGGTGGGGTTACATTGCATGAAATCGATGCCCCACTTGGCGAAATGCCCCACAGCTATTATTGGCTGTAAAGGAGCGGGGGGTCTTCTGGTTTTGCTATCAAAAATCTGACATGCATGGCAACTTCTAACCGTAGTTATGCAATCTTTGAACATTGTTGGCCAGAAGTATCCTGCTCGTAAGATTCTTTGTGCTGTAGCATATCCAGATTGATGCCCCCCACAGGTGCCTGAATGACATTCATTCAGGGCTTTTTCGGCTTCCTCATGGGTTAGACACCTTCTCAGGACCGTATCGACACCACGACGGTAAAGCGTATCACCGACGATCATGTAGTCTTTTGCTTGGTATCGAATGCGTTTTCGTTCTGAGTGAGAGGTGTCTGGCCGAAACTTTTGGGTTTGGAGATAAATTATTATATCTCCATACCACTCATCACTTGCTGATATCAGAAACAAACTTTCGTCCACGATCGATTCTTTGGACGTTTCATCGTTGTACGATGACGGGAGATCGCATAATAATTCTGCGAAAACTAAAGCTTTCTTTGATTTGGATTTCACAAATTCCAGATCAAACTCTTGAAGGATAGCTATCCACTTTGAATATTTGCCCCCAAGCAACTGTCGCGACAGTATATAAGTCATGGGGTTGCAATCTGACAATATAGTGGTCTTCCTAAAGAGGACATAATGCCGAAATCTTTGAATCACTTGAACAGCTGCTAATGCTAGCTTTTCAACATGAGAATATCTACTTTCCGTATCATTTAAGTTTTTGCTTAAATAATATATAGGGTGTTCAATTCCATCGACTTCTTGAACCAAAACCATTGCAATGGTCGTATCTGCTGTAGCCAGATACAGGTTAAAATCCCTTAGATAGTCTGGGGCGTACATTAATGATGCTTTGACTAGCGCTTCTTTCAAAGCATCAAAGGAAGCTTGTGCAACCTGGTCCCAGACGAAAGGTACATCCTTTTTCAGGAGACGGGTATAACCTTTAGCAAGTTCTGCGTAATTTGGAATGAACCTCCTCAGAAAGTTTGCTTTCCCTTGGAGTTTCTGAATCTGAAGCAAGTTCGAAGGTGGAGGCAAATTAATGATTGCCTGCACCTTGCAAGGGTCGAATCCCATCCTTGGAGACTATAAAGCCAAGTAAACGACCAGAACCGACGCAAAACACACATTTGTGTGGATTGAGTCTTATCTTGTAGTGTCGGCAACGTAGAAATATTGCTCTTAAATGATGCGGATGATCAGTCCGCTTTTGCGAATGAGCCGGAAGATCGTCAAGATAAGGTTGAACGATGTTCTTGATGTCATGGAAAGCATAATTCATTGCTCTCTGAAATTTCGCCCCTGCGTTCTTTAAACCAAAGGGTAATTTTCGATAAGCGAATGTGCCCCACGGACAAATAAATGCAGTCTTTGACTGGTCCTGTGGGCGGATATTAATTTGATTATACCCGGAAAATCCGTCCATAAATGAAAAGATTTCACATCCGGCGCATTCATCAATTATCTGGTCGATGAAGGGTGTAGGGTAGTTGTCCTTTGGACAAGCTTGATTTACATCCCTATAATCGACGCACACTCGTATTGTTCCTTGTTTTTTCATAACAGGGACAATATTCGATACCCAATCGGTTAGAGGAACCGGGTAGATGAAACCAGCATGGAGGAGCTTTTCAACTTCCGCCTTGATGGCAGCGGCTTTCTTGGGGTGCACCTGCCGAAGCCGTTGTCTTACTGGTTTGACATCAGGATACATCTTAATTTCATGTTCAACTATACTCGAGTCGATGCCTGGCATTTCATCATAGGACCAAGCAAAGACATCTCTAAATTCGCGGAAAAGAGCTTTATATATTTCTTGTTCTGAAGGGGAACAACCTTTGCCGACATAAATATTCTCTACAATGTCTGTTTTGGTCGAGATATTTATGGCTATAGTCTCTTCTATATTGGATAGGTTTCTCTCGGAATCCACCGTATTTACAGTATTTGTTAGGAATTCAAATACTGAGGGGTGATACAGGTCGCCTTGAGTATCTTCCTGAGGAAGGGAACGATGGTGGTTATCATCCCATGGTGCCCCCTCAATCAACATTGACTGCAGGATTCCTTCGTCACTTGCATGCACTCGTGACCAAGGATCCAAAGGGGTACCACATTCTCCTGACCTATCTACCCAGACGCTTGACGAGCATTGTTTTGGGCTCGCCTCCCATGCCTGAAACATTGATTGCTACAATATTTCGATTGGGCTTGGGTGTAACACCATTGCCCGATCCATGATGACTTTGTCTTTTGCGACCTTCGTGGAAGATATCATGTTGCAGGTGGCCACCAATGGTACATTTCCTATGTACATATGATTTGGTAGCGAGAAAGTCCCCATCATCGTGGGGTCTTTCAACAGGCCTACTCCTATATCTTGAATTGAATGGTCGCTTTCATGGATCATGGGAATGCTTCCCGTAACTTGTGAACCATTAAGGAGGAAGTTCTGTTGGTCGACGACCGTAATCCCTCCTTCAAACGGGAAAGCGATCTTCCTAAAATAAGTCGACACGACAGCTGCCATGGCATAAATCCATGGTCTTCCTAGTAGGATGTTGTAATCTAGATTTCCATCTATGACTTCAACATCAATCTCTACTGTTTTTCCACCTAGTTCAACTTTCAAGTTACTTAGGATACCGTAAGGGGTATATGTCCTACCGTCGAAAGCCTTTAGTGTTGTCGAAGATCTCGACAAGGTTGGTGACCCTAGCGTTTTCCAGCAGCTCATCGACATAATACATGTCGATGCCCCCTCGTCAATAATTGTTCTGTGAACAGTTTTGTTGAGGGCCTTCACTTGAATAAGGAAAGCTAGTTGAGCTGGTAACTGAGGGTCATACCCTTTGTGATCAAAGGACACAAGATTGGAATCCTTAGGATCAACCCCCCCTATTGCCGATAACAACGCCTGCCTTTGGGATGGACAATTTTGTAGTACTTCTAGAGTTGACATAGCGGATGGCGATTGAGCCAAATCTTCCACTATGTTATAATGCTGCGCCGCTCTGGCACGAGGATTAAAAGTCGACTTGTGTACTACACCCTTAGGTGGTTTTATCGTTAATTCTGGCATTATGGGTGGGACAACTTCTGACGAAGTCGTTGTCAAACTACTAGGTTGATCTTTACCTTTTTCGTTTGACAGTTGCGGATTCCCGTAATCTTTGCTCCTTGTCGAAATCAAAGCATCATTTTGCTGCTTAGAGATCGACAACATCAGCACTTGCGACGGGGAAGCATTTCCACTATCAACCATATTTTGACCTGGATTGGGAAATGGATCAGTCAGCACAGCCGGGTTCTTTGGACTTTTAAAGAATCTCTTGAGCTCAGCTTTGTATGGACAATCTTGTGTCCAATGATCCTCGTCACATATAAAACATGGATGAGGTGGCTTCCCTTTCTGTTTCCCTTTCCTAGGAGAGCTTGAAGAAGCTTTTTCAGGTGACGGATCATCCTGCTGCTTCTTCTTCCCTTTGTTTTGTTTCTTCTTGCTTCCTGGTTGATTGGTTTCTTTGCCTTTATCTGCTGATATGGCATTTACTTCCGAAGCAAGAATCTCTTCATGGGCATTTCGATCTGAAGTCTTACGGGCTTTCTGAGGTGAAGCCTTTTTCGACTTCGCGCTTGCAGTGCTAATCACGCCATCTCCGGCATGAGAGTTAATATTTGATTTAGGAGGGGGAGGAATTGAAAATTCAGGTCTGGGGGCATCAGGTATTTTGTCATAGAGCGTGCCAGACTGAGTATATACCAAGTCTAAATATTGAGCACGAGCAATGACTTGCTCCTCTGTTACGACTCCCCCTTTGGCCACATCCTCCGTTATAGCTGGAAGCAGTGACTTTATAAACCATTCAGCTAGTAGCTGATCAGGAACGTATGTTTCCACCATCCTACGACGGCGACGCCACTCATGTATATGATCAGATATGTGAGTAGCTGTCGTCTGTTTGAAGTTGGTCAGTATCTCGGTTCCTGTTTCATACCTGATTGGTAATTGAAAATGGGTTAAGAAAGTCGTGGCTAAGGAGCTGAAATTGTCGAAAGAGGCTCTTGGCAATTCTATATACCATTTAGCCGCCGGACCTGTCAATGTCCTCTGGAAGAGGCGAAGTCTTATTGAATCATCGTTCAGGGTGTTCGATGAACACCACAGATGAAAGGTCATGACGTGATTCGACGGGTCTTCACCTGGATTTCCATTGAATTTAGGAATGTCCGATGGAAGTTTGTGAGGAATCATGGGCCACCAAGGGGCATAGGCGATAGGATCGTTTGTCAACCGATGTAGATCGGGTAACTCCAGAGTTGCCACGAATGGCAGCTGCTGACTCAAGTTAGGTGAAGCGTACCCAGGGTACGATGGAATCGCCTGAGCAGTTGGTCTTTGCATACTAGCATAATGTAATTGATGCTGATATGACTGATACGGTTGATGGAATACTCCACCGTAGAGTGGTTGGTTTTGACCGTATTGTAGGTACGGTTGTCCATTATTCGCAAAAATCTGCTACTCGGTACCTTGGTACACTTGCTGGAACTGCGGTTGTTGATACTGCACTAACCATGGTTGTGACGCCATTGGTTGTTGTGCTATGCTTACCACTGGGCCAAGATTAGGGGTAAGGGTACCCGTTTGTGTTTGTGACGCCTCGCTAGCTGGCGATTGCGGTTGGGTTGCAGGGTCAACAGGTTGTTGCATTACAACCTGAGAAAACTGAGGTTGACATGTAACAGGTATCGTTTGAACTTGCGACACAGTCACAATTGCTGGTGTCGTCGGGATGTTCGTCACAGGCATCTGTTGTTGCATAGAATACACAACTCTTGGTTGCTGGGATGGCATAGGTATCCAACCACTTGTAGTTATTCCAGTATAACCTGAGTATGGTTGTGAACTCCCGTATGGGTAACCTCCCGGAGGGGGTAATGAGAAAGCATATTGCCCCCCATACGGTGGTGGTCCGGAACTGAGAGGATTTATTACACCTCGAGGACCGGATTGCCCCAACGGATTTCCAAAAGGATCAATCTGTTGAGTTCCAACATAGGAGTTACTGGGTATTATCCTGGGAGAACAAACAGGAACAGACCATACTGTCGTCATGGCCCCCGAAGGGACCCCCGCAAGCTGTTGAGAGTTAGGGACAGATGGTGTGCCGGCGAACATTGTCGGAATGACCCCAGGGAGTTCTGCGGTCGCTGTGTCATTTGGCACAGTCCTGGATGTCGACGGTTGTTCAGACATTTTGAGTCTATCCAGTAGATTGCCTAGTGATTCTTCAGGAACTTCTCTGGGTGATAGGCTAGCTTCTGATGCAGTAGGAAGTAGAATGATCCCTGCTCCAAAATGCGTTGGAGTAGTTGCTTGCGGATCTTCTACAATCTCTTCTATTGCGATCAGACCGGGTGGAAGAGGAAGACCGTCAGGTCCGTAGAATATCTCTGGTGCCGAAGAAGGGGTTGTTTCGACAGCGACAGTTGTTTGAGGAGCAAGACTCTCTGAACCGATCACTGATGGACCTGATTCAGTGACACAAGTATTTGCTTTCAGACTAGGATCAATGTTACTGTCCTTCTGGGGCTGTTGAACTTCTTCAATAGGGGCAGGGTTTCCAGAAATGTTTGGAGTAACTAGAACCTCAGATGTCGTTGAAACACTTGTTCTAACTTTGACAGGAGATTTGGAACCAGTTGAATGAGGTCGCTTTGCCCGGGTTATTTTCGATTCCGGGGACAAAGACGTTTGTCTCGCGTTCCTCCGTGAACGACGGTTCATCGATTGAATTTCTTCCACGATTGCGGATTACTTGATCAACCAACAATGCACAGGGTAAAATGTGTTTTCGAATTGAATTAATTTTATACGCTTTTAAGACACAACTTGCTTTTTCATGTTTTAAGAGTCGAGAAAAAGCTAAAGATGACTCTAGTCTCCTTCGATGTATTAACGAGCCCGAAGTGACAAATTCTCGGATGGACTTTTTCAGTTATAGAGTTTGAAAAAGGCCAAAAGAAACTACTCTGGAGTTCTAGGCAAGGGTGTGCCAAACCTTTCGCGAAACCACAAAATACGTTTTACGGTACAAGTGGTCAATCTTCGTGATGCTGTGTTCACTGCATCGCGATCAGTAGGGTGGCCGACACGGCTTCCTATGGATAAAGGCTTTGTTCCTATAGGGGTCCCCCAATATACGCGACGGTACGCGGGGACACAAGTCCGTATTAGTGCTATCGTCCCTCAGGAGGAATCACCCACCTTCGTAGAGATCAACAGTCACTATGTTTAACGACACTGGTTCACGTCTCTACCTTGACCTCTACTGTGTTTCGTTATGTTTCAAAGCGTTGTTAGATAAATTCAGTTCTTTTTAGGTTGATCTTGCTTAGCAGTTTGCCTTTACGGATCACCACGTGATGTATGATACAACTCCTAAATGCAGTCTAAGAATGATAAGCAAGCTTTTTCAATTCTTTCAACTTATGAAAACCTTAACTACTGAAGGAAAAGAAAGACATCATCTTTTCAAATAGATCATAGAGCACACACTGATGCACTTTTCCTAAATCGACATGCAAACTGTCAAAATTCACATGCACAATGCAAGTATTTCTTTTCTTCTTCCTTAATGTTGATGTATTACAAAAAGAAAGCTATTGTATAATTTCGAATTCAATTTCAAGTGAAAGAAAACAAGTTTTTGTCCAGTAATCAAAAGAACACCTTAAGATTCACTCGTTTCAACACAAGAAATACTGAAATTTGAACCATATAACGAAAGAAAATGCTCAAGCAGCTATGAACAGCAATAAACTAACTCTTAGAATCACAACGACACTTTCTCACAGGTCTAGATTCAAGAGGTCATAGCAAGACTAGTTCACTTTCGCTATGGGAAACTGTGAATGACAGCAAGAAATACCATAAGAACAATCACGGTTTCTTCATACAACTGAGGCGGAATGAAGGCAAAGAGAAGTGGTTTCAGCTGGGTATACAGGTTGACAACTGGCTGCAAAAATAGTACTGAAAACTGGGCAACAGACAGTGGAGAATCCAAGTTGAACAAGTCAAAACTGGATCAGCGCAGGTGCTGCACTGTGGATTTGAGATGCAGCGCAGGTAGCCCCTTCGGGACCTGCGTTGCAGTGTAGGTAGCCTTTGTGGCAGCTGCACTGATGAGACAAGTCACGTCTCTCTAAGATTCCGGGTCACAGTTTGCTCAAAAATGAGCGGTTTTTGGCCAAATCAGAGGCTGTCAGTCAAGTATACACTAGAGGATGATTAAAGGAAGATGAAAACTATCACAAAGAGCTAAAAAGAGTCCTCGTGGATCTGCTCTTCAAATCATAAATAGGCCCAGCACTAGGCTAGAGTAGCTGCCCTCTACTTTGCATTCGAAGGACTCGCATGCAGTTCGATTCGGTACTCTTTCGTTTAAGAAATGAATAGCAATAAACACAAGCTACCAACAAGACACAATCCCCAGCGGAGTCGCCAGTCTGTTGTGGGGGAAAGTATCCAACTCAGAATGACCCTAACCCACTCTAAGGGTGACAGTTCCTTAGCAACAGCTGAAAGCAAAGCTATCTAAAGTTTCTTCTTTATGACATGCAAGAGATAAAAGGAAGAGATCCACTTACCGATGTCTTGCGCAAATGGTCGATCCAATCTCCTTTGATTGCCGCTTGCTCCTAGCTCCAAGTCTTTTCACGGGCCCAGCTACACGAGATCCTGCAAACAAGACAAAGAAAGGAGACTACAAGAAGCATGCATGCATAACTGATTCAAGGATTAGCATAAATCAAAGACGCAAGTAAGACAATACACCATTGAAACACATGCGAATAGAAGAACCTCAAAAGCTTTATTAATATATGGAAGTAAGGTTCAGGCGGTGATACAACCATGAGAGGTCCAATCCAGCATCACCTTCCCGACGAAGAGAAATCTCTTCTTCACCTCCCTCAAGCAATCACCCAATGCTCACAACTGTAAACCAACAACAATTCTTTGCACTAAATTCCGACCTCCAGATCCCATGGGATGAGATCCTTATATAGAGTTTTGGAGTGAAGATAAGTCAGCTTGATGTGTGACTTGTTTTCCTCTTCAACTCCAGTTGTTCTTCAGTTCTTCACTCGGATTTTCTATCTTCCACTTGGAGTTTTAGAAGCTCTTAACTCATCATTAGGCGAATCTTATCATCAAGTGTCTTTTTAGAAGCTTCCTGGGCACTGACACTTTGAGAAAAAGATTCCTCCACATGTCCAAGTACGCCCAACGTAGGTAGCCTTTGTTCTACTTGCTATGCAACGCAGGTAGCCTTTGTTGTACCTGCTATGCAGCGCAGATGCCTAGTGGAGCAGCTGCAATGATCCAAAACTGACCTGTTTTTGAGTGTTTTTCAGTGGAGAACTGACTTGCAGTGCTGTGGTTTGCTGACCTTGTTCCTCTAAGGGTAAGAACAACTTGTTTAGGGACTTTGGATCCCTTAGATTATTGACATTTCATGCTCTATGCTGTAAGGCACAAAAATGTCTATAACACCTAACCTCTATGCCAGTGACGAAAAATGATACCTTCCATGACGTGTCAGTGGTAATGGAATCAAAGTGGTAGAAAAAATCTCAAAGTCTTCAATTTAACCTGAAATATAACCTATCCCAACCCTCAAAGCTAAAAGGTCACAAAGTTTATACAATTATTAAAAATAAAAGATAAACTTTGTAAAAGTAGGATTTTAAACGTTTTTCAAATTAAAGTTATAAATATACCTTTTGGCCCAACAAACCTTATTTGTATTTTGAACAATTGAGAGAAGGATCTCCAGAGCAAAGACCAAAAACCACATTCCACCCTATTTCTCGCCCCGAACAATTACCAAATGTTCAGGTATTCCTCAAATTTGATCTTTTAATTAATTTATGTACATTTTAAACATTTTTTCAAGATTTTTACCATAAATATCTCGTTTTTAGATTTTGATTCTGCGCATACATGGGTTGGGCATATCGATGCCGTGTATGAGTAAGCCCTATACACAATTTTGTATGAAGTGAACCCACGTGTGCGCAGTGAAAATTTTCAAATTGTTAATTTTAATGGATGAAAATGTTTGAATTGTAGGATGACTATCACATGGAAAGAAAGAGAGTATAGTGCAGTAGACAATGGAGTAATGAATGACCCACTATTACTGGATGCATTAAGAGGCTGTGGATTATTCATATTTTTCAAATTGCCCAATATGAAAACTAACACAAGGTTTCTGGAGATGCTTGTTAATTACTGGGATCCAGAAGAGGATGCTTTTATGATTGATCAAATTCCATTGTGAATTGAGGTAGAAGATATCTACTTCATCACCGGACTTTCCCATAGATGGGAGCCAGTTAACTTGCAATGGAAGGCCGACGCAACCTTATCATAGATGATTATATTGACATATATTGCTGCATAAATAATGAGAAGGTAGGGACACATATACCAATAAATAATGTGGAGTCTACCCCTCAGAGTTCTCCTTTTTACTAGTGTGAGGATAGCAGGTTCAACTTCATATCACCAAGCATCATGTGTTACAATGAGCCTAACAGTTGATTTCCACACCATAGCCTTTGATTGTTGTATAGCCCTACTGATCAATCTGAAAAAAACAACTCACTTATATCAAAGATAGTAATACCAAACATTTTGGGTATGGTACCATCCTTTGCATTTTCTTCTTTGAGAGGATACTAGGGCTTCGACCCAGAGTGCTCTCTACCATCATCAAACTAAGGGATCCACATATAGGTAGATGGGATAATTTGATGAAGGGACTAGGGGGTGGGCAGGTCCCTAGAACAACTTTTGATGACGAGTTTTTCCTTTGGTGGGACAAACAAATCATTGCCATCGAGGACTACCCCTATGCAGGTATAGAATTTAGAGGGGATCTAGATCTAGTGCTTCCACCAGATGCTGCATGGGGTGCCATAGGTAAAAATATTTTTAAGTTTTTTAAAGTTATTTGATTTTTTTGGATTTCAAAAAATTATGAATTGAAATTATTTTTGATGAGACAAAGATTCTTACAAAATTATTTGATCATGATACAAATGTGGGACCATTAAGACCTTAAGGTCTAGCTAGGCATAGGTGTCATGAAAGAGACATGGAGAGTGCCACAGATGAGACAGAGAGACTCCATACCATACAGAGGAACTTGAAGAGGTTAAATCACCAGGTACCTATGGCAGCGATAGAGGATCTACTAGAGGCTATGCAGAGACGCGTGGTAGGAGTACCATGAGATTGGGTGCGGCTCTTCCAATGGGTGGCTAATGCCATCATCTTCTTCTGAGATGCTCAATCGAGGCTGGACCCATAGATATAGATTAGAGATGTCCAGGTTTTGATAGGCATGATTGGGATTAAACCCTAATTTTGTAAGACATTTTGTCCCGGTTTTGTATAACATTTTGAACAAAAACTTCTATCTATATACATACAGTTTCATGATGTGATAATAATATATATAGATGATGTTCAATCATTTTTTATTTTTAATGTGATGAATGATTAATATGCCAATCTAATGCTTGATTAGCTATGGAATCAACAAATGATTTTTTTGATCGTGGAATATGAATAAATGTGACAAATTTAAATGATCTTTGAAATAAATGCACTCTCAGAAATTGGCGATATAAATAAGGATCTCTCATGTGATTGATGTTGTTTAACTAGGAAACCACCAGTTGTGAATCCAAGTATACTACTAACGAATCAATATCAATAGATATTGCTTCAGATAGTAGGTTAACCACAAAAATATATTTGGCACAATTATTTGAAGTAGGGATGATACATATGCCTCTTCAAACCAACAACTGATCAGATGAATATTAAACTACCCAAGTCGCAGAAGCCAAATTCCAGATATGTCGACTAGCATGACCGATGAACCATAGATATACCAAATCGTCCATCGATACCTTCAAAAGAAGATCAAACATATCGATATCACTATGACACCTATAGAGAGATATGCATACATATATACAATATCTGCAACCAAGAAAATGCTAGGTAGAAACCTAGGCATAATACTTTTTAAGATAGAGCCCATTTCTAGGCTTCGACAGCATGTTTCCATCAAAATCAACCAATACATAAGATCCTTTTTTTAAGACCTTTTTAACAATAAAAGGACTATACCACATGGGTTTAAACTTACTTGCCCCAAGGCATCTTTGTCTTGGTCATAGACTATGACAAGGCCACCTTCAGAGAAAACCCTATGACACACAACCTTATCATATTGAACTTTCACTCTTTTTTATGAGCTTCGTTAATTGTGGCAGCATCTTGATGATACTCGTCAAGATGTTCCAAATGAAGGAGGATTTATTCAAGACTAGAAGTGTCTAGAAGAAGTTATACAACTAATTTAAGAGAAGGAATTTCATTTTCCACAGGGAATATCGATTCCAAACCATAAACTAGTTGAAAACGAGTGAAACTCCAAGCATTCTTAACTGACATCTAGTATGCCCAGAGTGCAGGATATAACATGATATGCCAATTAGATCGAGCCTTATTAATTGTCCTTTGTAGGATAAATTTTAGGAATTTATTCACAGGATAGTAAGGAGACGAATGCTCCTGTTGCAAACCCAAGTTGAGAGCCAAATCAACCATCATCTTGTTTTGGAAATGACTACCATGGTCAATTATAATCTCCTTTGGAATACCAAAGCGAGAAATGACTTAGTTGAAAAGAAATAGGGATGTCGTTTCACCACCATTCACTATAGTGGGCATAGCTTCGGCCCACTTGGCAAGTCCACTACTACAATAATATACTTATGACCCTTTGTTGAAGGCGGGTTACAAGTTGTAAAATCAATGTCCCACTTTCTAAATGGGCCGACGGTAATAACAAGAAAAAGAGGATCTGGATGAGTGCATTTTTTGAGTGTAAACCTAACAAGGATGGCATTTTTTGACCACTTCAATACAATATTTGAAAATTGAAGGCCAAAAATAGCCTGCACGCAAGATTGTTTGGGCTGTAGCAAGCCCATATAGATGACCACCACAAGCTCCATTGCAGCAATCATTCAGCACTGGGTCAAATTATTTCAAGGTTAAGCATCATCTAAGGATTGAATCAACTCCACAACGGTATAAAGTGTCACCTATAATAACATAACTTTTCCCTCCCTAAGTGACGCAATTTTATTCGCTCATCCTTTGAAAAGGAGAGGGGAAACTTCGAAGTCTACAGATATATAATAATATCTCCATACCAAGGATCTTGTGAACAAATAAGAAAAATATGCTCATTAGGGAATGGTTCCTCATAAACTCTTTCTTCTTCATAGGGCAACTCTGAAATTAATTCTGCAAAGACTAACAATTTCTTAGATTTGGCTAACAAGAACTTGATATCGAACTCTTGTAAAATAAAAATCCATCTATTATATTTGCCCCCAATCACTCGCCTGGTGAGAACAAAATGAAATGGATTGAAATCGGCCAAGACAAAAGTTTTCCTAAGAAGAATATAGTGTCTAAGTCGCTGAAAACATGAACAACTTCCAAAGCTAATTTCTCTATAAGAGAATATTGTAGTTCAAGACCTACCAAGCCTCGACTTAGATAATAAATCACATGCTCATGGAGAGCATTGTCATTCTAAACCAGAACCATACCAATGGGTGATTCTGTCGCAGGGAGATATAAGATAAAACCCCTACTATAATCACATGGACTCAATAATGGAGTAGAGGTCAATGCTTTTTTCAAAGCATCGAACGAGCACTGAGCAAAATCGTCTCATAGAAACAAAACTCCTTTCTTCAACAATTGCATAAATCCCTTTGCAATCTCAGCATAATTGATGATAAATTTCCTCAAGAAATTGGCTTTTCTTTGGAGACTTTGAAGTTAATGTATGGTAGATGGGGGAGGCAACTGAAGTATTGCCTCAATGTTGAAAGGAACTATAGTAATCTCTTCAGTAGATACGATGAATCCCAATAATCGACTGGATGTGATAGTGAAAACACATTTATTTGGATTCAACCGGATTTTGTAAAAATGACATCACTAAAAAACCAATCGAAGATGATGAGGATGATCAATTCTCTTTCGAGAATGAGTAGCTATGTCATCCAAATAAGCTTTGATGATATGTTTGATATCGTGGAAAGCGTAGGAGATGGCCCGCTGAAAAGTAGCTCTAGCACTTTTAAGGCCCAAAGGCATCTTTTTGTATGCAAAATTATCCCAGTGGTAGATAAAATCTATCTTACACTGATCTTCAGGATGTATAGTAATCTAATTGTAACCCAAAAAACCATCCATGAAGGAGAAAATCCCATTTCCCACACATTCATCGATAATTTGATCAATAAACGGTGTGGGGAAATTATATTTAGGACAAGCCTTATTTTAATCCCTAAATTCTTTGCATACACAGAGCATTCCTTGTTTTTTATCAATCGAGACTTGATTGGAGATCCACTCTGTCAACAGAACAGGGTATATAAAACCTACCTTGAGAAACTTCTCAATGTTGGCTTTGATATATGTCACTTTCTTAGGGTTTACCTGCCAAAGCTTTTGCTGTATGGGCTTCACATTTGTATAAGTCTTGATCTTATGCTGGACTATTGATGAATCAATTCCAGGAATTTCCTCATTAGACCAAGTGAACACATCACCGAATTATTTAAAAGATCAGTATAGATTTGAATTTATTCAGGGGAGCATTCAACTTCGATGAAAATATTCTCGATTATATTGGGATTCCTAGAGATGTTCACCAGAATAGTTTCTAAAATAAAAAACATGTTGCCTTCAGCAAAAACCTGTGCTAGAGCCAAAGAGTTTAAAATTGTGTGAACATCACCAGTCAGTGAAGGACTAGACAAACTTGATTCTACTTCATGCAAGTCTAGGAGAAAATATGACCAGTGATGTAAATCATCCCACGGTCTGTCTATACCCGTAATTTCTTCTAGGATTCCTTCCTTAGATGGTAGAATAGTATCAAGGTAGTCCATAGAAGAAGTAGAGTCAAGATTCCAAGCTGAAGCCACATCTCCATCCAATTCCTTTGGTGAAAGAGGAGTAGGATTGGAATCTACAATGTTGATAATAAATTGATAAGAAATTTCAACTGCAGACATAGGATATGCCATTTCACCCAATTTACCTACTTCTAATGTGGTGGTAGTAGAGAGTAAGGGCCAAGGATATGAAAAATAATGAGTTCTAAAAAACTCTCTTCGAGAAGGGGTCTTGGACAATGAAATGGAATTTATTTGAGCAATAGGAGAAGGAAGATAAAAAGCACCCATCAATGAGGAATACATTCCAAATCCTAAATTCTCAACAGGTTGCTTGGGATTATTCACCAATGGAATAGAGGAATCAGAGGATGCATTCTATTCTTTTGGAGAATACTCCATCTGATCAATAGTAACAATTCTCCCTTCATGGCGAAAGCATAGGATGTGAAATAATGATGATACAATGGCATCCATTTCATAAATCCAATTTCGTCCCAATAGAAGATCATAATCGAAATTTGCATCGACTATTTCCACCTCTATATTGACCACCTTCCTCCAACATATATGGGAAAGGATGGAATAATTCCATGTGGCCTATGAGAATGACCATCAAATGTAGTCAAGTGGGTAGGTGAAGGAACAACTTGAGGATATCTGATAGCTTTGCAACATGCAATAGACATGTATGTGGAAGCTCCCTCATCAACTACAGTTTGAAAGATATTGATCCTTCAATATGTAGATTTAATTTGGGAAGTCGTGTGATGAGGTAGTCTCTTCTTAATATTTGACAAGTCAAATGTAAAATAAGAGAGTTTTTCAGATCTATAGCCCCGATTGTAGTGAGTAGTGCACTCCTTTGTGCCACATACGACTGGAGTACCTCTAACACAAACATGGCACAAGGGCTTTGGGAAAAATCTTCAACAATGGAGTAGTTTTTGGAAGCCCTTGCATTAGGGTTAATTGTCAAACATTTTGCAGAGCCTTTCAACATCTGAGGTATAGACTCAACTACGAGGCTCTCAATATGGAGTAGCTCTGAAACATCGAGAGCAGCCTGAGCATTAGAGGATTATAGTTCACCATAATCATGTGATATTTTAGCAACATCGACATGAGTACTCATCATATATAAATTTGATGGATTTTCCCCTTCCTGGTTGCCCGCTATGGGGTTTCCAGTACTAGCATTCGTACCAACACACATTTTTTTCCCTTGGGGAAAAGGGTTAGTTAGAACTGCTTATGAGCTTGAAGAACCTTGCTACACTAACAAGTGTTGAGCATCCTAAATCTTAGGGAAAAGATGAGTGAAATGGTCTCCATTACATAATTTTCAAGGGAACTTAACTTTCTTTTTAGATTCCTTTTTACCCTCCCTAGTATTATTACTAGGTTTGTTTGCATTACCCTTCCCATCCTTATCTTTCTTCTTACCTCATCCCTTATTCTTCCCATCGGATTGTTGATTTCCTTTGGGGTTGGAAGATTGGAAAATGTTAATAGCTCAAGGTTGAGAAGGCATAGACATTGACGACAATGCCTGAATTGAAGAAGCAGTTTGTAAAGACAAATGCTGGAATTGACTTAGGAGGTTAGTTGTACTACTATCAATCTATACGATAATCCCATCAGCATGGGGACCTAGCTTCGGTCTAGCTAAATTAATCTTAGATCGAGGAGCATCAGGAAATTTTTTCTCAAGAATCCCAGACTAATAATATATCAGTTCTAATTAATGGGCTCTAAAGATAGCCTATTCTTCGTTGAACACTCCAGAGAGCAATACATCCTTAGAAATTTCTGGTTGTAAAGATTTCAAAAACCACTCGAGAAGGAATTCATTAGGAAAATAGGCTTTGATGAGCTTCTTACTTCTCCGCCATTCCCAAATATGGTAAAAATTGTGAGTTGCCGTATCTTGTTGGAAACTAGAAATTAGCTCAGTTACAACATCATACCGAATGGGACACAGAAAATGGTTCAAAAACATAGTAGCCAACTCAAAAAATGAATAAAAGATACCCCCATTAAGCTCTATATACCATTTAGCAGCATTTCAAGTTAAGGTGCGCTGACACATTCTCAACCCAATTGAATCGTCAATTAGGGAGTTAGATGGACATCATAAATGAAATGTTGTTATATGGTTAGCTAGATCCACCCCAAAATTTCCTTTGAATTTTTGAATATCTTATGAAAGTTTGGTAGGAATCAGAGGCCGTGCCAGATTATATCAGATGGTATCATTCTTCAATTTTGAGAGATCTGGAAACTTTAGGGTTTCCAAGAATGGTAAGCGCGGAGGATCTTGAGAATTCCACCCACTATGATACATATTCCCAACAATCTGAAAACAATATCCTAGATTTTTAGAGGTACCACGTTGCTAAGGATTGCACATAGAAGAAACTAAACTGTAAGGAAAACCTTGTGGTCCCGAGAGATTCAGAGTTTGACTAACTCCTGCCGAAAATTTACCATAACCAGGAATATTTCCCCAAGCGAAGTATTAAAAGGAGAGGAGAGCCCTTGGTGAGGGCTCCATGCATTAGCGAAGGGAGAAAAATCTTGAAAGCAACTTTTAGAGGAGTAGGGCATGTTCCCCTGTTGACCAAAATAAAACTAATTCTCAGTTCCTAAGCCACTAAAAGCAGGGTTAGTCCACCCTTGAAAAGGATTATAACTTTGACCTTGAGTGAAAAAAAGAAGAGATCCTAAAGAAGGATTAGAATGAGGTATGTGATCACTTCCAAAAGGAAAACCCTTAAAAGAGGTTGAACTAGTAGCCATAGAAGTCATCGATGTGGAAACAACAGATGGGACAGATAGAGGAAAATAAGGAATTACAATAGAAGGCATCCCAAAGGGGAAGGGACCCGTGTGGGAAGCAAAATCTTGGATATCCCTACTCGAGGATGGAATGGAAGTAGAGCCAAATATTGTAGTACTAGGATTGACTGTAGATATAACAATAGTAGTTGTTCCTTGAATTGAAAGAGGAGTATGCTCACTAGTAGCACTCATAGCCGAATTCGTGCTCCCAACAGTGGACATCAAAGGAAAAGGACAATAAAAGTCGTGGCTTGTCGACTTGTGATTCGGGGTCCCAACGTACAAAAGAATGTCTGGATAATTAGGATGAAGAGGTGAAGAAGGAGTCACATATGACTTAGGAATCTCTTCAACCTCAACTTCATCTTCTGACTGGAAGAGGATGCTAGAAAGGACAAGGGTATCCTTATCCAAATCATGACTTGCACTAGGTCTATCCTTTGAAACTATAGCCTGATGCGGAGGATCAATCTCTGATGCGTTCACTCCTACTGATTGAAAATCACCAGCATAATTCTTTTATGCCTTCTAGAAGAAGGCTTGGCACTCATAAGTGAGAGCCCACAAAGCCTCCTAGACAGACGAACTGGTCAATCAACCACTTTTAATTATTATGAGAACTCGTAAAGACTCAAAAAAGTTATAAAGCTATAGAAATCTAGGATCAAAGAGAAATTACTTAAATGTTCCTATAGATACAATCAATCAAGCTACTTTCAGGTATTTACGCTATGGGTGATTAAGATTGGTCACCAAAATACAAGAAAGTGATATAAATAACCTTCCAAAGATAGTTTGGGATAATGACAACCCAAGCCTACCAGCAAAGGTAATAGAAACAATTACGATGACCTCCAATCAAAAGCCTTTTGTGGTGCAAGTACCCAAGCTTCGCATGGGCACCCTCCAGAAGTACTAATGAGAGTGATACAATGTCTGCCTCAGTTACCATGAGTATTACCCACTACAATCACCTATGTGGTCCCTAGGAAAGGAAACTAAGGTCACTAGTTAGTATCGACAGCTAAGTGGAACAATCTTTGGTCGAGATCCAACAAGTCAGGGAGGGGTATCTCTCTTTCCTTCCTTCACTTGCCCTTGTGCTTAACTCCTAGAAGAGAAGAGATTTCCCGATCAACTTCATAACACTGGATTTCACTCTTTTAATCAACTTCTACATTTTAAATTTAGATTGGAATTGGAGAGTTAACTCTCCACTCGCCTATTTCAAGGTCATAATATGGCCTAGACTAGTTGATGTTACTATGACAAATCAAAAAAATCTAGTTCATTTTAAATTGAGTGCTTGATTTAATGGATTTTCTTACGTCATGCGTAAGATGGAAGTGCAACTTTATGATGTATGGATGCAAAAGAAATCAATAGAGAACCTGGATACATGGACATGCAATTTTTTTCTTTCGATGAAAAGAGATTTCTACAAACTATGAAAGCAAAAAAAAATATTTTTTCAAAACACACGCTCACACATTCAAAATCTACAAAAAAGGAAAAAAAACTCCTACAATGCAACTATCCTAATGCAAACCAAATTCTTAATGCAAGATTCAAAAGACTACTCTAGAAACAAGAAAATTTGTTTCTCGAAACGATCAAGAGGCCAAACATGATAAGAGGAAGAAAAAATCACTCACAAACTCTTCCCAAAATTAAGGGAATTCGACCTAATGAAAAACTTCACAATTCTTCAAAATGGTAAAGAGAGCAAAAAAAACTGAAAAGAAAAAATAAAGGAAACAAAACAATGTTTTTATCTTTCTCTTTTTAGGACACAAAGTTTTTTTGAGAAAACAAAAACCACTAAAGGCTTCAAAATCAAATTCAAACATAAAGAACATCAAACTTCACAAGACATAGATATCACAAGCATGATAAGACTTAGAGTGAAAAGAGGATACAAACTCAAATGTAATGATCTGAAGATCCACACACAAATTCCAAAAAATAAGAAAGGATTCAAGAAGACGAAGAAAACTTTGCGATATTGCAAGAGAAACTTTCTCAAAAATCAAGAAAAAACCAAGAACATCAACTTTCAAGAAAGCAAGATAAAGTAATGCAAAGGCTGGGTTATAAATGAATTGAAACCAATTCTCTGTTCCAAAGACTCAGAATAGCCAAGAACTTCTTTGAGAAGCCTTGAACCCAAAATAGAAACCAACACCTTACCAAAAAGCAAACCCTAGGTTGACTAGGTCTTTTGGCAAAGAGAGACATGAAACTGAAATCTTCCAGAAGCAAGACTTCACAAGACAATCAATGACTAAACAAAGGCAAGAAACATTAGGAAAAGCCCTTTACTAGACTCAAAATTTGAAAAATACAAATAAAACTAGGCATACGTGAGTGTGTAGTGACAGAATTGCATGCATATTTGACTGTTTTCAAGGAAGCCTGTGTATACGCGTGTTTGTTTGGACAAAATCACGTGTATACGCTACTATGTAAACTAAAACTCACATATATTATAGAGAGTAAGGAAAAATAAATTTTTTAGGTCTGATCGAAAAGATTATAATTTTTTCCTAGGTTGCAGACAAGTCAAAGATACTTGAAAGACAAGAAACCAAACAAGAAAGCCTAGATCAAGCAAGAAACAAGCCAAACTAGGCAATACTAGAAGTATTCCCCAGTGGAGTCGCCAATTTTGTTACAGGAATAATACACCCTATAGTATGGGTTGAGCACCCCAACAGAGCAGAGGGCATATACCAACAAGAAGAAAACAAACAAGTAGCCTTAATACTTAGACAAATGAAGTAGGAAGAAGAAGTATTACTCGAAGGTCCTATGCTTGAGGTCATTCCTATTGGGTCCAAACTCTCTTCTTCCTCCAATGCCTTAAAACCTACAACACATTCAAGAAAAGGATATACTCTGGCAGTAATTGAAAGCATGTTCATGACATAAGTGTTAGATCATATAAGCATATAAGTATAAAACATGAAATCATACATTAGTTAGATTAAAACATGAATTAAAGAATTAATATCCTAACATCAAGAACAAGACATGGCTTATTTATTGATGACTGCAAAAGAATGTGAAAGAATACAACTTGATCTATCCACGGCTCCAAGCAAAAAATTCCTCCGGATCCATCCAACCCAAGCCTCAACAATCCTCTTTCAAATTCATAGACATGGATGCCATATAAAGCATATGGACATCACAATGAGGAAACATGGGTTTCCTATAACTAGGAGTGAACGAGGCACAAGGATAAATCAGAATTGATCAGGGACAAGTTGGGTATAATATAAATATCCTCTCTTTTTCTCCCCTTAGGCCTTCCCAATGAGGTGTATTTATATTACTTAAAAACATTTTTTTTCCAGTTGGGAAACAGTTAGGCCACACGCTCCTGTAGGTAGGCTTCCAGTGTAACTCATAAACCCCGCCCAAAAAATAGGGATGTTATACTTTTTTCATATTTTAAATCATATACATAAGTTGGGTATGGCTGATTCCACATGTGCATGCACCTTTTGCAGGGAAAGTTACGTATGAAATTTAAAATAATATTTTTTAATATTTGGACCAAGTCTGAAGGGAAAGGGATTCCCAAGGCCATGACTTAGAGCATCAAGTATAAAAAGGTGGTAAATGATACGATAATAGGTACTCCTCTTGTTATCTCTATCACTTGCAATATCTGAATTAACATATCGTTGTACAAAAATTTCTGAACCACCAAAGCATAATGCCTGATTTGTGGTACCTCTCAAATACCTGAGAATCCACTTCACTGCCATCCAATTCTTTTTTCTCGGATTGTTCATATAACTGCTTACAAATCCCACTACATGTGTAATATCAGGTTTTGTGAATAGCATTGCATACATCGAGCTTCCAACTGTTGATGTATATGGATCTTTACACATATAATCCATTTCTTCCTGAGCCTTGGGACACATCTGGTTACTTAGTTTGAAATGGCTAGCCAAAGGTGTACTAACTGGTTTTGCATTCTACATATTAAATATTTCCAACACCTTTTATATGTACTCACAAAGAGACAATGTTAATTTGTGATTTTTCCTGTCTCCAATTATTCTCATAGAAAGGATTTGTTTTGTAGCACCCAAATCCTTCATCGCAAATGAATATGCCAATTTTCCTTTCAGCACATTTATTTCCTTCATGTTAGACCCTACAATAAGCATGTCATCTACATACAATATCAATATAAGATAGATACCATCTTTTTTATTTTTAAGATAAAAAAATGGCCAGAGTGACATCTAATATAACCTTGTTTATACATAAACATGTCAAATTTTAGATACCACTGCCTTGGAGCCTATTTTAATCCATACAAGCTCTTCTTCAATTTGTACACTAATTTCTCCTTCCCTTTGACCTCATACCCTTGTGGTTGATGCATATATATTTCTTTCTCCAAATCCACATGGTGAAAATCTATCTTTGCATCTAACTACTCAAGATGCAAATCTTTTGCTGCCACTAGACTTAAAATAGTTCTAATTGAAGTCACTTTAATAGCTAGAGAAAAAATTTCATCAAAGTCTATACCTTTCTTTTGTACAAACCCCTTCACCACATATCTAGCCTTATATCTATGTTTACCTCCATATTCTTCCTTCAACCTGTAAACCCATTTATTCTACAATTTTGTTAGACATGTAGGAAACTTGATTAAGTCCCAATTCTGGCTTTTCATCAAGGAGTCCATCTCTTCTTTCGTATCTTGCTCCCACTTCTTCCTGGTTTCTACCTAGATTGCTTCTTCATATCTTTTTGGTACACCAAAATTAGTCAACAATACATAATATAATTAAGGAGAGTAACACTCAAGGGTTTACTTATCCTGGTAGATATTCTAACACCACTTTTAGGTGTTTGAGGTGCATGATGTTGTTGTGCTTGTTGTTGTTGTTGTCGCTGCTGATCATTATGATTTTAAGGCACCTTAACTTTTTTTTTTTGATCTCATCAAGAAATGTGTATTCTTTGTTTTCCCTTTCATGTTTCTTTTCATGCATCTAATCCTTATACATGACCTTTCAGTGAATATGACATCTCCACTCCTAATGATTTTTTTATTTTCATAATCATATAAGTGATAACCAAAATCATTAACACCATATCCAATAAGGGTACATTTCTTTGATTTTGCCTCAAGATTTTTTCTATGTTCTTTATTGATGTAGACAAAGGTTTCACAATCGAAAGTATTTAAAAATGAATGGTTTACCTTTTTACTTATCCATGACTCCTTTGTAATACCATCATCTGAGGAATTTAAAGGCCCTCTGTTTCTTAGATAAAAATCAGTATCTACAACATCTGCAGAAAATTGTAAGTGTAATCCTGCATGCAATCTCTCACACCTTGGACACTCCATGACTGTCATGTTCATCCTTTTTGACACACCATTTTTGTGTGGTGTTCTTGGAACTATCTACAATTTCTGAATTCCATGCTGTAAACAAGAGTTATTAAACTCTTTGATGTAATATTCACCTCCATTGTTTGATCTAAGGCACTTCAACTTATTTACCATCTCATTCTCAACCAAAGCTTTCCATTTCTTGAAAGTATGAAATAAATTAGATTTATTTCTAATACAACAAATCCAAGTTTTCCTATTTTCATCATCAATAAAAGTAACATAATAGTGAGAGGCATCGAGAGATGATACCTGAGTAGATCCCCATACATTTGTATGCACAAACTCTATTTTTTCACTCTTATTTTCCTTCCCAAATTTGAGAAGTCTAGCCCTCTTCAGCTTTCCATAAACACAATTTTCACATAAATCCAAATCAACATGCTTCAAACCTGACAACAAATTTCTTGAGTGAAGAATCTGCATCCCCTTCCCACTCATGTGCTCGAGCTTATGATGCCATAATGATGCATATTCTCCCATGTATATTAAATCATTAACATAATTATAAATGCCATTGCATAAATACAACATACCAACCTTTTCTCCTTTTGTTATTACCAAGGCTCTTTATTGACCTTCCATGTTTTGTCTATGAATGTAGTTACACAACCTTCACCACCTAGTTTCCCTATTGAAATTAGATTTTTATTCGTACTTGGAACATGCCTTACCTCCTTCAATATCCATTGGTTTCCATTTTGTTACTTTAAAAAAACCTTGCCCATTCTAATTATTTTACAAGGTTTATCATCACCCATATGAACCTGTCCAAAATATCCTTGAACAATGTCATGAAAATGTTTCCTATCTAGTGTGGCATAGAATGAAGCCCCTAAATCTACTACCTAGGCATCAATAATATTATCTAATTATATAATCAAAGAATATTGCAACACATCACCTATCACATTCGCTTCATGATTGTTCTCTTGCTGTCGGTATCCTTATTTTCCCTTTCGAGATTTGCAGTCTTTCTTTAGGTGTCCTTTCTTCCCGCATTTATAGCATACTATCCCTGATTTGGATTTGGATCATCCTTTTCTTGACTTGATATGATTTCTTGGGCTCCTTCCTCTTTCTATTTTCCTTCCCCTAATCTCTATAGTCAAAGCATTACCTGATGTCTCATCGAAGCTTTTCCATGGCATATCCTCGCTAGGGATGGCACCAACAACATCATCAAACTTTAAAGTACTAGATCCAAAGATAGAGTTACTAATGGCCATAACTAAGCCATTCCAACTTTCTAGAAATGAGACTAGAAACAACAGATCCCTAACTTCATCATCAAAATTTATGCCTACATAACTTAATTGGCTAGTAACGTGTTAAATTCATACCTTCTGAAATCTTCATAATAAATAAGTGCTTCATAAGAAATGCCTTATTTGAGGTTGAGGGATTTTCATATAGTTTGTCAAATGCCATCATTAAACCTTCTATTTCTATTTCCTTTGAAATTTTTAATGCCACCGACACTTCTAAACATAGCCATATTGTTCCCAGTGCCTTGCTATTGAGGATCTCCTCTACATCCGTCATACTCATTGAATTCTTTTCCTTTCCACTCAATGGTCGGTAAAGATATTTCTATTGCAAATAATCCTCCATTTACATCTTCCATAACTGGTAGTTTTGGCCATTGAATTTCTCAAACCTAAACCTACCATATTCTGCCATTGCTCCCACTCAAATGAGGAACCCTTCTCTCCTGCGAGTTTATCATCCAAACAGACCTTTGACTTTGATTCTAGTTGTTAGAAAATAACTAACAAAGAAATGAGTCACATAAGATATTGTGGAAACAAAAACGCAAAGACACATAAAACAAAAGAAACACAAATATACATGTTTCACCCATTTTGGGCTACATCCACGGAGAAACAACCAGTCCTTCCTTTTATATTATCCACCAAAATGAAGAGATACAAACTAGAAGAGATCCATTATAATTTCCTCTTCTCTCTCACATAGTCTCCTCTCTCCTTTTCACTCAGAATAATAATACACAACCACCATATAATTCCCTCATATAAATCGAGGGTTGCCATCTAGGGAAAATAACCCAAAATTAACATAACTTCTATAGCCATATCATTTTCCTAATGAATGATCCAGATTGATTATGAAATTACAATATTTTACTAGGAAAATTTTCATCTATTTTTAGCTTCGGGGGTGCTTCCCGCGAACCTCTGCTAGGGGTCATCTAGCCTTCAAATCCCCCATCCAGGGGGGAGAGCCCCCCGAGACCCTCGTATAGGGGACAAGTCCACCATGTGTAATACCCCCTCCTCCTAGGTATACCCAAGAAACTAACCATTCAGGGTAAACATGTGATGAGAGAGGTCACTATAAGGGATTAAACCTCCTTGGTGACCTTAAGGAAATGGAATCAACAGAACATATAAGAAAATCCCATCCACATCAACAACAACACCTTCAGGAGAAGTGTAAATCTCTCATACATCCGGTCTCTGAGTCCCACTAATATTTTAAGCCTTTTAATCCCTGGTTTTTCTCATGTTATAGGCATGACAATGTCCAAAAGGAAAAGTCGCTCTCACAGGCCTATGTGCCAACGTCCTTGGACTCTTTTCAGCAAACCTGTGCTAGCTTCCTTGAGATTTGGGCCACTTTTCTATCCCAGAATCTCAGTCTCTACCCAAAACTTGTTACAACCTCCATAATCCATCAAAGACATGATGAAAATGTCATCAAATCAAAATTCAACTTCAAGACTAAGCCTGAGAATCCCCAACTGGGACTGGCATTCTATCAAACACCTAGAATCAATGCAACCGACAAGTCTAGGATACAAGACATAGCTTAAATGACTAAAACACATTATGAAACATAACCAAAAGGATCACCACCTTCTGCATTGAAATGTTATAACATCAATTAGGTCTTGCATCCATCCATTTATCAATTACAAGTAAATACATGGAATCACCATGACATGAACTAGTCATAGAACCATGCTTATAACCACCATAAAACCATATAAATATCAGAGATATGACAACCATTAAATCCACATATAAACAAGTGAAAAATTAAGAGAACTTAGCTTTTATTAATCATAGGAAAATCCGACCAAGTTCGGGATTTCCACGTACCACCCGACCATGGCCATGGCCGAACCAAATCTCTCTTTTAGACAGTCACCCCCGTGCTATATTCCAACCATGAATGTGGGATATCATAGAATACCTAATCCAAGAATGGTAAAGGGATTCTAGAGGTTAAACCACCTCCACCCCCATCAAGCTCTGATCACACAAAAACCGGTGCTTCGATCGCAACCAAACCAAACATGGAAAGCCATGTGGAATCCATCACTATCCTAAGGAATTTTATGTCTCCTTGTCTCTTAGGCTTTACTGTAATCGAATTCCAGATCACTAGGCCCTAAACCAAGACCAGTCTCTCTGGCCTTACCGTAATCCAAACCTAGATCACTAGGCCCTAAACAGAGACTTCGCCCTCAGGCTTTACCATGTATCCCACCAAAACTAGTCAAGGCATTCCTAGGCCTTTGCGAATGAAAATTTAGACCACCTCCGCCCTAGATTCCGAAATCCATCCAGCAAACCAAATCTCAAAATTAAGATAAACACCCCCAACATACCATAGAATTTGGAGAAAGGCAAGGCTAGGCTGAAAACCACGGTCATAACCCAGCCAAACCATGCCATTAATAGCAAGAGAACCATACACCAACATGCAAAGCCATGCATGTCCAAACCATCTAGAAAATCATACATGAAAAAAGTTACCTACAAGTGTTCCTTCTAAAGCTGCTTGATCCTGCTTTTCCTTCCTTGATCCTTGCTTTCCTTCCTTTCCCTTAGCTTTCTTTTCCTTTCTTCATCCAAAGCTATAGTGCTCCAACAAAACTCTAAGTGACCAAGAGTGAGAGAGAGAAAATATTGAGAGAGCTCCAAAATTGAATTGAAAAAAGGTTACCAGCTGATCCTCAAAATACTTTTTAGTAATGACACCTATATTTTCTTCATTTTCCATTATTTTCCTTCAAATTCCTCCTCACATGCAACCTATGACCTTTCACGTTGATTTTCTCCTAATTTCCATTATTTTCATAAATAAATGTGCCAAAATGCCATTTTTACTTTTACTTTTCCTTAACCTTTGCCAATTTTCCTTAGCCAAAACACACATCCAATGATGCCCACTAGGATATCTTTGCCCAACATTCAACTCGGAATAAATGTCCCTTAACCATGGTCTTATTTTTCCTTTATTAACTTTTATTACATGAACTTTTCACCAGGGCTATTACAGAACCCTCCCCCTTGGGGAACACCATCCTCGATGTTAAAAAACACCATGACCTTGCAAAATAGCTGAAAAGCAAACATATTGTCCATGGAGCTTTATAACTTAGCTTGTTGCAATATTTACAATGAAAGACCTGCTCAAAAGCAAAAGATAATGACAACATGACTATATAACAACCATAATAACATGACACCCATACCGCTTATTGGAGATTTGTAACTTAGCTCATGGCGGTATTTACATCCATATACATATATATACATTTACCAAAACAACAATAAAGTATATGCCAAACATATACCAACATCCTGTTAGTTCCAGTCTTCGCAACCTGTCACCAGGGATCAACATGAGCTCTTACTATGTCTAGTTTTGTTATATGTTTTGCACATGATGTTCAACACAAAACATGTCACAAGTGCTTCTATCAGAAGGATCTCAGAAAAATATTTCCAACGGCATATCACACTCCCATAACCGGTTCATGGATTAGAAGAAATGAATGAGTGATTCTTGGTTATGCATGTTTTGAGGTCAGTCGCTACACACAATGACAAGTTTAGTTCAAAATCAGTTTCTAAAAGAATGGTAAGGAATTTTTTAAAAGTGAAAGATGTTTTTGTTCATCACATACGAAATAACAAAAAAATCCTTCACTTTATGCACAGATGCTACTATGTGGGAGATATATAGTGATATTTGGAGCTTATATTAAAACAAAGCAAAATTTTCATATTTTTTACTGTTTTAGTCATTTTAGTACGGGACCATTTTACAGCAGATGGAAAGTAATTTTTCAAAACCCAAGGAGGTTTTTGTTAAACACGATCCATATAACAAAAACCTCGTTCAATTTATTCACAGGTGTCATGGATTGGGATGTGTGACTAGATATTTACAGCTCATTTTCACATAATTAAATTTTTAATGATTTTCTGTTTTAGAGATGATTTTGTGGAACATATTGCGCACTATTGGAAATGAATTTCCCAAATTGGAGAGACATTTTTCTCTAACACTACCTTTTCTAAAAAAACCTCTTTCATTTTTGCAACAGATGCTATGGTTTAGGAGATACGAGTTCATCTTCAGCACCTATTTTCATAAATTCGGCCCAAGTTTAATGTAACTAATTCTATTTTGAAGAAAATGGTTGAGCTCAATCCCTTAGTACAATGATGAGAAAATGTATATATTCTATGAATTTCATAGTGTAGGGGTTGGATTTGGGTAGATGGTTGGAATCTTGGGAAGATTTTTGCACACTATTGTACATATTTTTCATATTTTGGCTAAGGAAAGATCAGAGGTTTTGCAACACCTGTTGGGATTCTTGTGGCTTTCAGTTCTTGATGGTGTTATCTCTCAGTTTATTGTAAGTTTATTCATGTTTAAATGTATGCCATTCCATTCTTATGCTTCTAAAACTAAATGAATGAGTAAATGAGGTTGAATTCATTGTTCACAATGCTCTTCCTTTAGATTTGTTTAGTTTTACATGTTTTTCGCCAGTTTGGGGAGGATCCATGTTCTCCTTTGTCCTCTTCAGCTCATTGTCATTCTGATCCATCCATACACCTGATCAAAGGCATCAAGACTACTACCTACCTTGCCCCAATTTGAAATCTGCAAAGATCTGACCTTAATCCCCGGACCCAAAATTGGTTTTCTCGTTTCTCCAATGAAAAACTTAAAAATCTAAATCAAACTTTCCTATCTCTTTACTAGCCTAAAATCAGTATTAATTTTGAGTCATCTCAACCCCTTTAAATACCTTTTTGCCGAGATAGACTGGAGAGATCCCTCTCATTTCCTCGTAGGGCTAGCTACGAGGCTGAGCTTGGTTTGATGTGGCCTTGAGTTTTGCCTTTCTCAGCCTAAGGCAAATTTGAGCACTAACATAGTGGCGACCATACTGGGGAAGAAAATGGTTTGCTTGTTAATGTCATTTGTTTTATAAGCTAAAAACGGAGCCTGAAGTTATGCCAGGTAGCCTTCGAAACGCTTTTGCTTTGCATTAGCGGAAGTAGATAATCATTGCTTTAGTCAATCTCCGTTCTAGCTTGTAATCGTGACATCTAACTTGTTAATTGCCCCAGTACATGTATCAAGTTCAGATCTGATTGTTGATGGTGGACAACAGTCAGACACATATGAAGGCTGAGACATTCACCTGGTGACTCCAGCTCGATCCAGAGATTCCAGTGCTCACTGATCCATTTATGCAAGTGTAGGGTATGTGGCAAACCCTGCACTTTGTGAAGTTGTAAAAGAAATTAGAGATCAGTTAGCAGATTTTGAAATTGATGAAAGATTTTTTATTGTCGTGCTTCAATGTTTAAAATCTCCGAAGTTTCCTCTTGAACCTAAATGGGTGTCTGTGAGTTAATTGTTGAAAGAAATGAGAAGGAGATTCAGTTTTTAAATGATTAGATCCAATCATATGATTTCCGAGATCCAAAAAAGTTCTTGGAAACTCTTCCTCGTTGAAAACAAGAAACAATAGAGCTGCCCATAGATGTTTACATTGACAGTTTGCAGTTGCAGGTCTATGTTGAGGAATTAGGGCAGCAAACAGAGTCTGGTTACTTTGATCCTATTGCAACATACATGGAATTTTTTTTTAGTTTGAATGATAGATCAAATTGTCTTTTACACAACCAGACTCGTTATGTGCATGTAGGGCTGCAAGCAATTGCATCTATGATCTGGTTGACGCACTCTCAAGCAGCATTCTTCTCAGATTTACTTGATTAGTTGATATGGAATTACAACATTACTTGATCTATCAATTTTGCAGCAAAGTAGGTTAGATTTGTACATAAATAAGCTACCTGAGGCAGCATTTTAGTTTGCGGTATTTGTTTATGTACATGTTGTAGCATGTATATGTTTTTGGATTGGTATGAGTTGTTTTGGGTTTGCAGTTGTTTGACCATCCATGCCCAATGGAAGAGGCACTGTCTACTTTCCAGAGATCTGTAGTTCTTGGCACCTCCAAGGAGCTACCATCCCCATTGGAGCCGATGTTAGTTCCAGTCTTCACATCCTGTCACCAGGGTTCAACATGAGCTCTTACTATGTCTAGTTTTGTTATATGTTTTGCACATGATGTTAAGCACAAAACATGTCACAAGTGTTTCTATCAGAAGGATCTTGAAAAAATCTTTCCAACGGCATACCACACTACCGTAACTGGTTCCTGGATTAGAAGAAATGAATGAGTGATTCTTGGTTATGCATGTTTTGAGGTCAGTTGCTGCACACAATGACAAGTTTAGTTCAAAATCAGTTTCTAAAAGAATGGTAAGGAATTTCTTAAACGTGAAAGAGGTTTTTTTTCATCACATACCAAATAACAAAAACTTCCTTCATTTTATGCATATATACTACTATGTGGGAGATATATAGTGATATTTGGAGCTTATATTAAAACAAAGCAAATTTTTCATATTTTTTACTGTTTTAGTCATTTTAGTGCGAGACCATTTTACAGCAGATGGAAAGTAATTTGTCAAAACAAAACGAGGATTTTGTTAAGCACGAGCCATATAACAAAAAACTATTTCAGTTTATTCACAGGTGTCATGGATTGGGATGTGTGACTAGATCTTTACAACTCATTTCCACAGAATTAAATTTTTAATGATTTTCTGTTTTAGAGATGATTTTGTGGAACAGATTGCGAGCTATTGGAAATGAATTTCCCAAATTGGAGAGATTTTTTTCTCTAGAACCACCTTATCTACAGAAACCTCTTTTAGTTTTGCAACAAGTGTTATGGTTTAGGAGATACGAGTTCATCTTCAACACCTATTTTCAGAAATTCGGCGCAAGTTTAATGTAACTAATTCTATTTTGAAGAAAATGGTTGAGCTCAATCCCTTAGTAGAAGGATGAGAAAATGTATATATTCTATGAATTTCATAGTGCAGGGGTTGGATTTTGGTAGATGGTTGGACTCTTGGGAAGATTTTGGCACTACTGTACATATTTTTCATATTTTGGCTAAGGAAAGATCAGAGGTTTTGCAGCACCTATTGGGATTCTTGTGGCTTTCAGTTCTTGATGGTGTTATCTCTCAGTTTATTGTAATTTTATTCATGTTTAAATGTATTCCATTCACTTCTTATGCTTTTGAAACTAAATGAATGAGTAAATGAGGTTGAATCCATTGTTCACAGTGCTCTTCCTTTAGATTTGTTTAGTTTTACATGTTTTCGCCAGTTTGGGGAGGATCCATGTTCTCCTTTGCCCTCTTCAGCTCCTTGTCGTTCTGATCCATCCATACACCTAATCAAAGGCATCAAGACTACTGCCTACCTCGCCCCAATTTGAAATCTACAAAGATCTGACCTTAATCCCCGGACCCAAAATTGGTTTTCCCGTTTCTCCAACAAAAAACTTAAAAATCTAAATCAAACTTTCCTATCTCTTTACTAGCCTAAAATCAGTATTAATTTTGAGTCATCTCAGCCCATTTGAAGACCTTTTTGCCGAAATAGACTGGAGAGAGCCCTCTCCTGTCCTCGTAGGGCTAGCTATGAGGCTGAGCTTGGTTTGATGTGGCCTTGAGTTTTGCCTTTCTCAACCTGAGGCAGATTTGAGCGCTAACATAGTGGCAACCATACTGGGGAAGAAAATGGTTTGCTTGTTAATGTCATCTGTTTTATAAGCTACAGACGGAGCCTGAAGTTATGCTAGGTAGCCTTCGAAATGCTTTTGCTTTGCATTAGCGGAAGTAGATAAACGCTGCTTCAGTCAATCTCCGGTCTAGCTTGTAATCGTGACATCTAACTTGTTAATTGCCCCAGTACATGTATCAAGTTCAGATCTGATTGTTGATGGTGGACAATGGTTAGACAGATATGAAGGCTGAGACATTCACCTGGCGACTCCAGCTCGATCCAGAGATTCCAGTGCTCACTGATCCATTTATGCAATGGTAGGGTATGTGGCAAACCCTGCACTTTGTGAAGTTGTAAAAGAAATTAGAGATCAGTTAGCAGATTTTGAAATTGATGAAAGATTTTTTATTGTCGTGCTTCAATGTTTAAAATCTCCGAAGTTTCCTCTTGAAGCTAAAATGGGTGTCTGTGAGTTAATTGTTGAAAGAATTGAGAAGGAGATTCATTGTTTAAATGATCAGATCCAATCATATGATTTCCAAGATCCCAGAAAGTTCTTGGAAACTCTTCCTCCTTCAAAACAAGAAACTATAGAGCTGCCCATAGATGTTTGCATTGACAGTTTGCAGTTGGAGGTCTATGTTGAGGAATTAGGGCAGAAAACAGAGTCTGGTTACTTTGATCCTATTGCAACATACCTGGAAATTTTTTTCAGTTTGAATGATAGATAAAATTGTCTTTTACACAACCAGACTCGTTATGTGCATGTAGGGCTGCAAGCAATTGCATCTGTGATCTGGTTGACGCACTCTCTAGCAGCATTCTTCTCATATTTACTTGATTGGTTGATATGGCATTACAACATTACTTGATCTATCAATTTTGCAGCAAAGTAGGTTAGATTTGTACATAAATAAGCTGCCCGAGGCAACATTTCAGTTTGCGGTATTTGTTTATGTACATGTTGCAGCATGTATATGTTTTTGGATTGGTATGAGTTGCTTTGGGTTTGTAGTTGTTTGACCATCCATGCCCAATGGAAGAGGCACTCTCTACTTTCCAGAGATTTGTAGTTCTTTGCACCTCCAAGGAGCTACCATCCCCATTGGAGCTGATGTTAGTTCCAGTCTTCGCAGCCTGTCACCAGGGATCAACATGAGCTCTTACTATGTCTGGTTTTGTTATATGTTTTGCACATGATTTTCAGCACAAAACATGTCACAAATGGTTCTATCAGAAGGATCTTGAAAAAATCTTTCCAACGGCATATCACACTCCCGTAACCGGTTCCTGGATTAGAAGAAATGAATGAGTGATTCTTGGTTATGCATGTTTTGAGGTCAGTCGCTGCACATAATGACAAGTTTAGTTCAAAATCAGTTTCTAAAATAATGGTAAGGAATTTTTTAAATATGAAAGAGGTTTTTGTTCATCACATACCAAATAACACAAACCTCCTTCAGTTTATGCACAGGTACTACTATGTGGGAGATATATAGTGATATTTGGAGCTTATATTAAAACAAAGCAAATTTTTCATATTTTTTACTGTTTTAGTCATTTTAGTGTGGGACCATTTTACAGCAGATGGAAAGTAATTTTTCAAAACCCAAGGATTTTTTTGTTAAACACGAGCCATATAACAAAAACCTCTTTCAGTTTATTCACAGGTGTCATGGATTGGGATGTGTGACTAGATCTTTACAGCTCATTTTCACAGAATTAAATTTTTAATGATTTTCTGTTTTAGAGATGATTTTGTGGAACAGATTGCGAGCTATTGGAAACGAATTTCCCAAATTGGAGAGATAGTTTTCTCCAGCACTACCTTATCTACAAAAACCTCTTTCATTTTTTCAACAGGTGTTATGGTTTAGGAGATACGAGTTCATCTTCAGCACCTATTTTCAGAAATTCGGCCCAAGTTTAATGTAACTAATTCTATTTTGAAGAAAATGGTTGAGCTCAATCCCTTAGTACAAGGATGAGAAAATGTATATATTCTATGAATTTCATAGTGTAGGGGTTGGATTTTGGTAGATGGTTGGACTCTTGGGAAGATTTTGGCACACTATTGTACATATTTTTCATATTTTGGCTAAGGAAAGATCAGAGGTTTTGTAGCACCTGTTGGGATTCTTGTGGCTTTCAGTTCTTGATGGTGTTATCTCTCAGTTTATTGTAAGTTTATTCATGTTTAAATGTATTTCATTCCCTTCTTATGCTTCAGAAACGAAATGAATGATTAAATGAGGTTGAATTCATTGTTCACAGTGCTCTTCCTTTAGATTTGTTTAGTTTTACATGTTTTCGCCAGTTTGGGGAGGATCCATGTTCTCCTTTGCCCTCTTCAGCTCCTTGTCATTCTGATCCATCCATACACCTGATCAAAGGCATCAAGACTACTGCCTACCTCGCCCCAATTCGAAATCTGCAAAGATCTGACCTTAATCCCCGGACCCAAAATTGGTTTTCCCGTTTCTCCAACAAAAAACTTAAAAATCTAAACCAAACTTTCCTATCTCTTTACTAGCCTAAAATCAATATTAATTTTGAGTCATCTCAACCCCTTTGAAGACCTTTTTCCTGAGATAGACTGGAGAGAGCCCTCTCCTTTCCTTGTAGGGCTAGCTATGAGGTTGAGCTTGGTTTGATGTGGCCTTGAGTTTTGCCTTTCTCAGCCTGAGGCAGATTTGAGCACTAACACATCCAACCAAAACTGCTTTGCCTCAACTAGAAAGCAATGAAGGATATAAAGCCCACATCTGGTCTGCCATCTCCCATGTAGAATCTTCAGGCCCAAAGTGCTTCCACTACACTTTAACTTACTCTATGGCTCTATTATTGAGCATGTGACACTTCTGCTGCAATATGCACTGACGCTTCGACCAGAACTCTCCTTCGTGCTCCACTTGCAATATAGACCAATCAATAACATGATCAACATCCTTTATATACTTCTTAAATAATGAAATATTGAAAACATGATGGAATTTTACCGTTGGAGGCAGTGAAAGTTGATATGCCACTGTCCAATCCTCTTAAGGATATCAAAAGGCTCACAATACCGTGGTGGCAACTTGGTACTTGGACCAATCGTCAAAGAAATTTTTTTGGGCTTGACATGCAAATAACATGCTCCCTAACCTAAAACTCCTTGAACACCCTGTGCTTATCCACGTAAATCTTCTGTCTATCCTATGCTACCTTTAGATTATTATTTATAACTTGCATATCTTGCTCCATGTCTTTTAGCATATCTCGTCCAATAAGTACCCTTTTCACTAGATCAATCCATATGATGGGAGTGTTACAACTCCTTCCATACAATGCCTCAAAAGTACTCATCTTTAATGACTCCTGATAACCACTGTTGTATGCGAACTCAACCAATGGAAGATATTCCTCCCATTTCTTCTGCTGGTGCATCACGTACATCCTCAACATATCCTCCAAGATCCTGTTGACCCTCTTTGGCTTTCCATTTGTCCACGGATGATAAGCTATACTGAAGGCCAAATATGTACCCAAGCCTGAAAATAGCTCCTTCAAAAACTTGGAAGTGAACTTTGCATCCATGTCCAACACAATATTCTTTGGAAGACCATGCAATCTCACTATCTCTTTGATAAACACATATGCAACCTCACTGGCTGAATATGTAGTATTTACTGGAATGAAGTGAGCTACCTTTCTCAACTTGTCAACCATGACGATAATAAAGTCATGTTGCCTCATTTTCCTCTGAAGACCTGTCACGAAATCCACAAAAATGACCTCCCATTTCCATTCTAAAATCACAATAGGCTATAGTAAACCACCTGGATGCTTACATTCCATCTTTACCTGCTAATAATATAAACATCTAGCCATGAACTCGACCACTTCTTTCTTCAGATTTAGCCAATAGTAGAACTTCTTTACTGTCATCAATGTCTTCTGATATCCTGGATGACCCGAGTATGGATTTCCGTGAAAATCCCTCAAGATAAGCTTCTTAAGCTCACTACTATTTTGCACATAGATCGTGTCCCTAAATCTCACCAAACCATCTGTTGTGAGATGATAATATGCATCATGATCACCTGTACCTATACCTGAACCTATACCTGTACTCTGTTGTAACCTATGCATGATCTCCATGTATTTTTCATCCCTCTATCCTACTTGCAAGATCCTATCCTATAAATCTGTCCCATAAGAGTTCATAGCTGCTATGTAATTTACTTGTACCTTCTTGCTCAGAGCATCTGCAACCCAGTTCTCCTTCCCTTTGATTTATCTGATCTCAAAGTCAAACTCACTAAGGGTAGCCAACCATCTAGCTTGCCTAGAATTTAGATTTGGTAGGTCAAAAAAATACATCAACCCACTGTGATCATTCATCAATGTAAACCTCCTTCCCAGAAGATAGTGTCTCCACATCCTCAATGCATATATGGTTGCTGCTAGCTCAAGATCATGTAGCACGAATTTCTTCTCATGATCATTCAGTTTCTATGATTCATAGCACACTACCTATCCTTCTTGCATGAGAAATCCACCATGTCCTCTACTGTAAGCATTTGTACATACTACAAACTCCTTGTTCGGATCCACAATATTTAGCACTGATGCATGTGCCAACAATTTCTTAAGCTACTAAAAACTAGCCTCACATTCTTTTTTCCTGTTAGCTTTGCTACATATCTTGACATTTGGAGGGCTAAATACAAGCTTGGCCATGTGTTTATGCTCAAAAGAGAGCTCGCAGTGGTCATCTTCCTTCTTCTCCTTCATTCCACTTACCTTCCCTTAACCCCGCTATCTCTGCTTTTCCTCCAATACTTGGCATAATACCTTGTTTCTTCAAGCCCCATAACACTAAGTTTAAAGCCACATAGCACCGCCACCACATGACCCTGCACCTCTGCAACCCACAGTCGCCTTTAAATCACAGCCGTTGATTTTCGTACCCCGATCTAATGGTCCCCCTGCCGCATTCAATGAATAAGCTGCCATTTTATTCCCCACCGTCTGATCACCTCTGCCATGATCGAACGACGTTCGCTCTTCCTATGCCTACGAAGTGACAGCCTCTTAACACGCGATCGACAGTGATTTCTGCTACCATGCGTCGTCCTCCGAGTGGTATCGCACGCCATTGTACGTTTACCGCCCAACCCCCGATGGCGGTGCGAGCAATACCACTTACCGGTCGAACCCCTTTTCCCGCTCAGTAACGCCCGCTCATCTTCAATGCCCGATGACCATTGGATCTGTCCACCCGAGATCCAATGACCTACATTTACCCCACTTCAATATCTACTGGTACCATGTCGCTGTCCATCTGTTCAATCTAATGGCCAATCTTGTTCCTCTGTCCAGTTCGTCCACCTGCCATGCAATATGTGACCTTTGATCGTTCCATGCTCCCGAATCATGAACATAACCAGTTCTCAGTACTGTTTTCAGTAGTCCCTCAACAACCGCATTCAAGAGACAATAAGGCTGAGAATAAAAGTTACAGAGCTTGATCAGGTAAATGCATTTATTAGTTATGGGACTTCTTCCCATACGACACTCCACCTACCCGAGAAGGACTGTAGAGCACCTGAGAAGATTGGATTTGTTCACTAAAGTAGGAAAATTGCATCAGAGACTCAATCAGATAGTTAAAGCGGTTGGTGATAAATTATGACCTCCTCATGCTTAGAATGGCCGAGTGCCTTTGTATTCAAACTTTATATATACCCAGAAAAAAGATGTAATCAGGGTTGATGGTTGTTGTTTTGATGTCAGGTTCAACTTCTGGAGACTATAACTACTTTGATACTTGTAGCGTCTCGTCTTCATTTTCAGCTAATGCAAGCTTCTTTTGCTGTTAATTGCTCACTTTCCATTTCTATTTTGTTCTAGGTTGCGCCTGACATGCAGTTTTCCTGAACTCTTGATGTTTAGCATTAGAGGAGCTGTCATCCTACCTCCGTGTTAAAATCTCGCATGTAGCGGTGAATGTGTTATTCAGGTTTCTTTCACTTAGTGACAGAGAGCTGTCATCCTGTATGTACACTAGGGAATTAGATTTGCAAACCTCTTTACTCGTTGTAGCCAGCCATCACATGGTATTGTGCATCTGCTAGTGTGCTCAGTATTCTCCATATCCAACCAATCCTTAAACTGGGAGTAATTGGTGGTCTAAAGCCTTGTAGTCTGGGGGTGTTCACGCATGTCTAGAGTTAAGCATATTAGAAGTGGTTATCTGGCTTGAACAAGCATCATTCCTTCCATTCATCCATTTCCAACATTAAGTTGAGTTTGTAATGTTCCCGAGCATCTCTGAGCTACAACCTGGGAGAGTTTCTTGGGGTGATAACATAAATTGGTGCCGTTGCCGGGGATAGGAGATTGAAGATTATTTTCCTTGGGAAAAAGGCACAGATCCAACTTTGATGATAGACAAAGTCTGGAAACTTTTCTGGTTGTAATCATCTATCTGGCGACTCCACTGGAGAACCAACCTAGTGGCGACTCCACATTACAGTTCTGGCTTAGTTTGTGAGGCATACCCAGAGAAATCCTCAGAAGTCACCTGCTGACCCAGTGCCTGACCCTGAGAATATTTCTAAGCAAAGGAAAACATCACAAAAAGGAGCATCAAGATCAGGTAAGCCTAAGAAATCTTATGTATCTCTGCAAGAGAAGATTATAGCTAAGGATATACAGTTTAAAGATTTAGAGCCTAGCATTGTTAGTAAAGAGATATCTTCAAAGATTCATAAAGCTCCTTGTTTAGCCAGTTCCCCTTTGGATCTCAATCCAAAGAAAGCCTCCCATACAGTCCATCATATTCTTTTGTCCCTGTCATCCATTTCACTGTTCCCTACTATTCAAGCTGCCAGTATCCTTCCACCTATCCCAGTAATGGCAGGTCAGCAAGCTCCCACGAAGATGGAAAGAATCATAGCCACTAGGTATGGACCCCTGGTCTTTCTTGTTCCTTTGAATTCCATGCCTACAAGAGAATATCAGAAATATATGCCCAAATTCACTGGTACAGAGGGAGTAACAACTGAAGAACACCTTGAGTCTTTTTATAGTTATGCTGATAACTTAGATATCAGTGAAGATGATGTGTGGATGAGACTGTTTGTCCAGAGCCTTGATGGAGAGACTAGAAAGTGGTTAAGAGAATTTCCCCATAGGTCCATAGCAGACATTGAAGCATTGGATGATGCATTCTTGAAACAATGGGGGGATAGGAAATATTTTCTCTATTACCATACAGAGTTTGGAAACTTAACGAGGGAAAATGGGGAATCATTGCCTGATTTTAATAAAAGATTTAACCGTATGTATACTAAGATACCAGCTGAAGTAAAGCCTACCCCCACATCTGCCAAACTCACTTATGCCAATGCTTTTGACTCTGATTTCTGCCTGCTTTTGAGAGAAAGAAGATGTGTCACCCTAGCTGACATGCAGGATGCAACCCTAGAGGTGGAATCTAATATCATGGCTACAGAAAAGCTTAAAAGTCATGCTGATAGAAGAAGACAGAGAGGTGGGGCTTCTTCTTCCTCTGCTTCACCTTTAGAACCCAAATTAGATAAGATGACTAAAATGATAGAGTCATTGGCTGCCAAGATATCTAAGCTGAAAGTTGAGCAAAGTGCTGGAAAAGCAAGGCTTCCAAACACATTTGCTCCAAGAAACCCAAATCCATTCAGAAGAGAAAATGAACAATTACAAATCATTCAAAGGGGTAAAGAAGCAAATGAAGAACAAAAGTTTAAGGCTCCTTTCGAGAATTTAGTCATGGAGGAAGAGTAGTTCGAAGACAAGGATGAAATTAATTGCATGGAAGATAAAGGCAGTGCTACCTTTTTGACATTGGCTTCCTATGAAGAATCATTACTGCAGGACCAAAACAGTCGAGAATGGAACAGAGAGGCTATTCTACAGACTGATGAACAAAAAAGATGCAATCTGAGGTCAAAAGCAAACAATGTCAAGGAGAATCCTGCCCAAAGAGCTTCTGTCCCAATAGAGCAACAAAATATCAGACAGAAGAGACCAACAACTGATCCAGTCATCCTCAAAGCACTAGCTCAAGAGGTAAGAGGTCTTGACAAGCCCCCTTCCCCTTTCAGCTTTGAATCAAAAGTCCAGAAGTTAAAAATATCCGTGCCTCTAATCGAACTTGTAGAGAGTGAAGTTTCTAGAAAGCCTATCCTTGAGGCTCTTGAGCTGAAAGCCACACAAACCTCCATCGACTATGTCAATTTGCAAGATGATAAACCCGCAGTTGTGATTAGCCCAATAACTAAACCTACTGATGATAATTCTCCATCATTTTATGTCTCCTTGACCATTCATGACAAAGTCCTCCACAATTGCCTGCTAGACATAGGGGCCAGCCAAAAATTGATGCCTAAAGCTATCATGGAAGAGTTAGGCCTTGATATCACTAGACCATATCATGACTTATTCTCATTTGATTCAAGAAAGGTAAAATGCCGAGGATTAATCAAAGACCTAGCCATTACCCTAACTCAGTTGCCCATGAAGAGCATGATGATGGGTATTGTGGTAGCAGATGTCCCTCCCAAGTTTGGCATGCTGTTGTCCAGAGGGTGGATTAAGGGATTAGGTGGGACACTACAAAATGATTTATCTTATGCCACTATCCCAGTCTTTGGAGGGGAAAGCATGAGATTGTACAGAGAAGCACAGCTGGCCTACATCATCAGTGATGAGAGGAATCCTTCTAATCATCCCATATATGCTGTGGACACTGATTATGGAGCCCGTATTCTCCAAATTGAAGAATCCCAGAAGGCCTCAATGGAGATCAAGAAACCAGTAAATCAGGCTGAGGGAGAGCAAGGAAGTTAGGTTTGGGAGATGTTCTTTGATGGAGCATGTTCTAGGGAGGCCGCAGGAGTAGGGGTGGTGCTGATATCTCTAGAATAAGAAAGCACACATCTATATTTTAAGCTAGCCTTTCAAGTCACCAACAATATAGTAGAGTATGAGGCTATGATATTAGGTCTTAGTGCATCCAAAGACAGAAGAATTAGAAACATAAAGGTGTTTGGAGACGTTGATCTTATCATTTAGCAAGTGAATAAAACATTTCAAGCACAACACCTGAGGCTGAAAGCATACAAAGATGAGGTATGGAGACTTAAATATTCTTTTGATAATTTTTGTATCTCATATATCCCTAGAATAAAAAATCAACTTGCCAATTCCCTTGCTGTGTCTGCTAGCGTGTTTATCCCAAACATACCTCCTAGACTAGTTTATGAAGTTCAAATGAAATACAGACCATCCTTGCCTGGTAATGTCCAGCATTGGAAAGTCTTTGAAGATGATGATGAAGTGAATAGGTTTCTGCAAGTCACTGATGAATTTTCTTAAATGCAAATTGACCAAGAAAATGAAGCCTTGGAAGAAAATCCCCAATCCCAACTTAGAAACAGAATTCGTAATGATAACATTGTCCAGCTGCCTAGAAATCATATACCTAAGGGTTTGGTTCCATTAGAAAAGCTGTTTGACCAAAATGACGTGCCTCATAAGTCTTCCCAAAAAGAAGACCAATCAGTAGTCTGTAAGCATAATATAGGGAGTCCAGATCAACCTAGATACATAAATCTGTCCACCCATCTGTCTACTGTCCAAAGTGATGAATATTGCAATTTAATGAAGCAATTTGTTGATGTCTTTGCTTGGGAATATAGTGACCTGAAAACTTATGACAAAAATATCATTCAACATAAAATCCCTTTAGAGAAAGACACCATCCCTTTCAAAGCAGAAGCTGAGGCCCATTAATCCTTTGCTCCTTCCTCTAATTGAAAAAGAAATCAAGAAGTTATTGGCTACCAAAATCATAGTCCCTCTCAGATATTCAAAATGGGTAGCCAATTTGGTAGTGGCGAGGAAGAAGAGTGGAGAAATCAGGCTTTGCGTCGATTTCGGAAACTTAAACAAATTCTCTAAGAAAGACAACTATCCCCTACCCAAGATGGAGCATTTTCTATAGAAAGTCTCAGGAGCCAAAGTGATGTCTTTCCTAGATGGATTTTCAGGGTATAATCAGGTTGTTGTACATCCAGATGACCAAGAAAAGACTGCATTCACCACTCCTTATGGAACTTTTATGTATTCCAAGATTCCTTTAGGGTTGATGAATGTTGGAGCCACCTTTCAGAGAGTTATGGATATAGCATTTGTGGGAGAGAAGGATAAGTTTTTCCTTATCTACCTAGATGATATAACAATGTACTCTAGTAGCCACCAAGACCATTTGCAGCATTTGAAGAAAGTGCTCCTGAAGTGCAAAAGGTTTGGAATTTCAGTCAATCCTAAAAAGTCACAGTTTGCTTTAGATGAATGCAAGCTATTAGGACATGTTGTTTCTACTGCGGGTGTCCGAATTGACCCAGAAAGAGTAAGAGAAATACAGACATTGTCTGTCCCAAGATCAAAGAAGGATATCCAGTCCTTTCTGGGCAAGATAAATTTTGTAAGGAGGTTTATCCCAAATTTTGCAGAACTTGTAAAGCATATTATCCCCATGTTGAGAAAGCAGTCAGAGGTCAAATGGACTGATGCAGCAAGAAGATCTTTTGAGTCCATTAAGAAAGCCATTACGGAAGCTCCCACTTTAAGAAGTCCAGATTACAGCAAGGAGTTCCATATATTTTCATTTGCCTCTGAAGACACCCTTGCAGCATGTTATAGACATTTTTGTGCCTTACAGCATGAAGCATGAAATGTCGATAATATAAGGGATCCAAAGTCCCTAAACATGTTGTTCCTACCCCTAGAGGAACAAGGTCAGCAAACTACAGCACTGAAAATCAGTTCTCCACCTGAAAACACTCAAAAACAAGCTATTTCTGGATCATGTCAGTTGCTCCACTAAGCATCTGCGCTGAATGTCAACTGCTCCACTCTGTACCTGCACTGAATGTCAAAAGCAATGAAGGCTACCTGCGCTGGGCGAGATTGGCCAAGTGGCATAGTCATTCTGCAAGGTGTCAAATGCCCAGGAAGCTTCCAAAATGACACTTGGATCAGGGAATTCGCCTTGTGATGAGTAAGAGGATCTAGATCTCCAAGTGGAAGCAAGAAACTCCAAGTGGACTCAAGAACTGAAGTATAACTGAAGTGGGAGAGGACACTAGTCAGCTTCATGCCAGCCTCAAGCTGACTCATCCTTTCTCCAAAACTCCTATATATAGAGCTCTCTCATGAGGTCTAGGGAGGCTGGAATTTTGTGAATGTAAGGAAGTGTTGTTGGTTTGTGCATAGAACTATTGGGTGATTGCTTTGAAGGAGGTGAAGAGGAGATTTCTTTCAGCTGGGAGGTGTTGCTGGATTGGGCCTCTTATGGTTGTAACACTCTCAGAACTTTACTTCTTCCATTAATAAAGCATTTGAGGTTCTTCTATATGCATGTGTCTTTGTGGCGTATTGATGCTTGTATATTTGATTTATTCTAATCCTTGAATCAATTATGGATGTATGCTTCTTGTAGTTTCCCTTTCTTGTGCTTTTGCAGGATCTTTGTGTAGCTGGGCGAGTGAAAGAGCAAGGAGCTGGGAGCAAGCAGCAAAGAGGGAAGATTGGATCAACCATTAGTGGAAGACAACGGTTAGTGGATCCCTTTCTCCTCTCTCTTACGTCTCATAAAGAAGTAATCTTGAATAGCTTTGTATTCGGTTGTTGCTGAGGTACTATCACCCTTAGAGTGGGATAGGGTCATTCCGTATTGGATACTTTTCCCAACAACAAATTGGCGACTCCGCTGGGGATCGTATCTTGTTGGTTGTTTGTGTTTTTGCTATTCATTTCATAAACAAAGGGAGTACCGAATCGAACTGCATTTGGATCTTTCAAATGCAAAGTAGAGGGCAGCTACTCTAGCTCAGTTTCTGGGCAAGTTTATGATTTGAAGAGCTGATCTACAAGGACTCTAATAAGCTCTTAGTGATAGCTTTTCATCCTCCTTGTCATCCCTTAGTGTGTCCTTGACTGATAGCTTCTGATTTGAGCAAAAACTGTGAATTTTTGAGCAATCTGTGACCGGAAAACCAAGAGAAATGAAAGTTTCGTTCTTCAGTGCAGGTTGTACAAAGGCTGTCTGCATTTCAGCGCAGTTCCTGAAGGGGCTACCTGCGCTGAAGGTCAAACAGACAGTGTCCCACCTGCGCTGGACCAGTCCTGCTTTGTGCTACTGGGGTTTCCTGCTGTTTCTTGCCCTGTTTTCACTCTTGTTTTTGCTGCCTGTTACCAGTCAATGTGCCTATCTGAAGCCAACTTTCCTTACCACTATTCCGCCTCGGTTGTATAAAGAAACTGTATTTGTTCTTTGTGTATTTCTTGTATCATTTACAGTTTCCCATAACGAAAAGTGAACTAGTCTTGTTGTGGCCTCTTAGATCTAGACCTGTGATAAAGTGTCGTTTTGATCTTAAGAGTTAGTTTGTTTGCTGTTCATAGCTGATTGAGCTTTACTTTCATCACATGGTTTGAATTTATATATTTTTAGTGTCGAAACAAGTAAATCTTAAGGTGTCTTTTGATTTTGGACAAGCTTGTTTGCTTTCATTTGAAATTGAATTCGAAATTATACAACAGCTTTCTTTTTGTATTACGCCAACATTAAAGAAAGAGAAAAGAAATACTTGCATTGTGCATGTGCATTATGACAGCTTGCATGTTGATTTAGGAAAAAATGCATTAGTGTGTGCTCTATGATCTGTGTGAAAAGATGTTATCTTTTTTTTCCCTCAGTAGTTAAGATTTTCAAAGTTGAAAGATTGAAAGCTTGCTTATCATCTTAGACTGCATTTAGGAGTGTTATCATACATCTCGTGGTGATCCATAAAGGCAAACTGCTAAACTAGATCAACCTTAAAATAAATTGAATTTACATAACAACGCATTGAAACATAACGCAAACACATAGAGGTCTAAGCTAGAGACGTGTTTCGGCGTCGTTAAACGTGATATCTTAGCGTTGAGTGGTTGGGTGATTCCTCCACGGTGAAGCAATAAGTATCAATACGGACTTGTGCTCCCACGTACCGTCGCGTATATATTGGGAGACCCCTATAGGAACAAAGCCTTTATCCAATAGGAAACCGTGTCGGCCGCCCTACTGATCGCAATGCAGTGAATACAACATTCACGAAGATCGACCACCCGTACCGTAAAACGTATTCTGTGGTTTTGCGAAAGGTTTGGCACACCCTCTGCCTAGATCTCCAGAGCAGTTTCTTTTGGCCTTTTTCAAACTCTATAACTGAAAAAGTCCATCCGAGCATTTGTCACTTCGGGCTCGTTAAAACATCGAAGGAGACTAGAGTCATCTTTAGCTTTTTCTCGACTCTTAAAAAGTGAAAAAGCAAGTTGTGTCTAAAGCGTCGTTATAAAATTTATTTTAAACGAAACATAATCACCTCCTATTCCCGCGTTGATCTTAGGTTGAGAACATGGAACGCCCCAACCAAGGAGTTCCACATGATGGAAATCCTAGTCCATTCTCCTCTTGGGGAGAAGTTGGTGCGCCCCACATGGCCACATTGTCGCTTCCAGGACTGACAATTGGCCTGTCTATTTGGCTATTCTCAACCAATGTAGTTCAGACCACCATGGTTCTTGAACAGTCGAGTCAACAGTTAGATGAGTCTAGAGCTGCCCACCAGCCTTCAACTTCCTATAACTCTTCCTCTAATCCTTCATCTTCGCAAGGTAGAGCCGGCAAAAGCCAAGCTCCCATGGAGAAGAAGGAGAAAAAGAAGAAGGAGAAGAAGAAGAAGGAGCCTAAGGCGCCTGGGGGCAAGCAAAAGACATCTGAAAAAAATCCACACACAGCACAGACCGGGCCTAAATCGCCATGTGTCATATGTAGAGGAAACCACTTCCATAGAGATTGTCCCTGTATTCCCCGGATACTAAGGGACTGGTCACCTCGTTTGCACAATTCGGGAGCATCAACCTCTGATAGCCATGTTGATTGCTTACCGTCAACCAGCGAAAGTGAAGGGTCAAGACAAAGAGGGGGAGCAAGATCCCCCTGCAGATTGTGTGAAGGCGATCACGCCATCCACCGTTGTCCCTTCTTAGACGAAGCAAAGAGAGTTTTGGAAGATAGTCTGGTTTCACCGGTAATGCTTCCTCCTGGATACAAAAAACTCGTGTCAAGTCCTTCGTTGGTTGAAAATACAGCTGCCCCGCTCAAGTGGTCAGCTGAAGTGTCAGTCATTGAAAATGAACCTACTGAATCCAGACCAGACGAAAGTCTAAAGGTTGATACGGCAGTTGACCCGGTTCCGCCTTCAGAGGTTTCATCTTCGAATGACACCGTCATTGAAGATTCATCTTCAAATGACACCCTCACTGAAGAGAATAAGGATGACACCATCCAGATTCTTTTCATCAACACCGACTCTGATGAGCATCAGGGCAATGTGCCCATTCCTTTATCGCAGGAAGGAACATCGTCAAGGTCATATCCGGCCGTGTATTCGGTCCCACCACCAAGCAACCTGGTTGTGTCCTTTGATTGGAACCAACTAGGCAGACCCCGGTTACCAGCCAGTATACCATTCAGAATCATAGTCCAAATTTACAGGATGGTAATGGCTGGAACTATCATTGATGAAGGGGCATCTGTGAGTATCCTTTCCTCTATTGCTTGGAAAGCACTGGGTTCCTCGGAGCTTTTACCTGAGATAAGAAATCTCTCGGGTTTTGATAAAGGAACCAGTCGACCATTAGGGATCCTCCTCAATGTACCTGTTACGTTGAAAGGGAAGACCGTTCAGATGAACGTGATGGTTGTTCAAGGACCCTTGGATTATAACTTACTCCTTGGACGAGACTATATATATTGCATGGGAGCTATAGTCTCCTCACTCTTTAGAGTAATGTGTTTTCCACACGAAGGAAGAATGGTCAAGCTCGTAGACCAACTTTCATTTCCGGGATCACGCATCGAAAATAGTCACATACCAACCCTCAATGGTCTATTCACCCAAGAAATGTCTCCACCCCCAGTCCTCCTTCCCGATGAGTGCGAGTGATTTGGAAAGATGGGACTGGAACCCAGGGGGCATGCATCCTGGTCTGCTTTGGGCAGAGAAAACCTTGGGTATAGAGTAGATTTCCACGGGAGAATATGACTAGTCCGTACCCCGTCCGTCTAGGAAGAGGGGTTGTTCTGGAATAAGATTCTTTTATCAAAGTTATGTGAGTGGAATAATCTATTTTTCACCCACCTTTGTCTATTTCGGTAGACATTGCCGAAGAAAGAGATTGATTTGCAGACGCAAATAGAACCGTCTTTGGGTAACTAGGAAGAGGCAAGCCTCACCCATTAAAACAAATGTTTTAGCGGATAAGTAGGGGCAGCCTTGAAACTGTACTTTGTACCTGGGGGCATGCAAACCTTTTGGAGTGCAAGCAAAGAGCGGTTATTTATCTGTTTTTTGGATTAGTCGTTTCTTAACTTGCATAAAGAAAGGATGTGGGGCAAAGGTCAAAATTTGCCAAATTAGGAGCATAGCTTCATGAGATAAAGCTCCATAAAAAATAGCTATCTCACAGGAGACATTCTTATCTTATGACTGGTATAATCGAGCAGTTTTACCGCGGAATTTATGCTCGTTAAAAAATAGAAAAGCGAGATCCGAGCAGTTTTAACGCGGAATTCATGCTCGTTAAAAAATAAACATAAGAATTGAGCAGTGTTTTGGCGCATTCAAGCTCTTTAAAAAATGAACCCAGTACCAGTAAATAACCATTTGTGATCGTAAAATTATTAGCCATAAAAAGCCTTGGTCGTGTTTACACCCGCCACCTCCATTTCATTTGGCCAATCGTTCACCACCATATGATTGTTTACCTATTTTGAGGAACAGCTGCGAAGAGTGATTTCACCTAGCCATCCTTGTGACACTACCGTGATTGGAAAATTCCAACCTGTACCTGGAATCTGCTGCTATCCCTGTTTATCACTCGTTCCTCAAAAGACGAGTCTTCTTTGAGCTCTTTTCATCTGACTCGTAAAATATGAAAAGTTTGTCGAGTTTTGGCCTTCCAGCTCGTTAAATTGACCGGAAGAGCTATCCCTCCTCTAGATTTTAATCTTTTTGGACCAGAGGGATTATTACACAAAAAGGTCGAGCGCTTGTTTTATTCGGCTCGTTAAAGTTATCGAAAACTCATCCCTTCTGTATTGTTTTATACTTTTTCGGACTTAAGGGATTAGATGACGAAAAAGGAATTTTGGAGTTAACTTTCTGTACCTTTTCAGACTCTCTAAAAATGAAAAGGACCGAGTTTTCCTTGTCGTTAGATTCGTTAAAATGATTAAATAGCGACAAACTTGTCTTTAGACGAGAACGAGTTTCCCTATCGCTAAGCTCGTTAAAACATAGCGATGGGCTTGCCCGAAGGGCAGGTTATAGAACAAGCATATGTTATCCTCCTCAAGCTTGACAAAAATAAAGAGGTACTGGTCAGAAATGACTGTGGAAAAATTTGGAGAACCTCAAAGCTTTAATGGTAGCAAGTCGCTCTTGAACATGACACTTTGTCCTCCGTATCACATCGGGTTGGGTTGTTTCATTCACCGGTCTCATCACCATGGTCCTCGCCAAACCATCCACATTCGGGGTAATGCTACCGATCCATCACATTAGTGTCGTTATATGTTCAAGAGATGTGTTCAGAAAGAGTCAACCGTGTCCCATCCACTGCCATACATTGTCCTTCATCCACCCATGATCGCCACCCTGAATCATATCTCACAGATTGTTTTCACCTCCACTAAAATCATTAGCTCCGTTCCGTGTCACTGATGTGGGATTCATTAAGGCCCTCCTTTGATGGATCGCTTCTTGTCGACTTCATCTCATTATCCAAGAAGTTGATCTAGGAACAACCCCCCCAGTACTTTGAAGCTTGCATGCCTCAATGGCAAGTTTCTCACTTCCGGCGACAGGTATACATCAATGACCTTCGACCAGAAGATTTTGCGTGGTGTTCGACGCCAAGTCCTTTATTCACACCACATGAATTGTACTGCAGTACCTTGAGGGTCATTATCATTATCGGTGATTCCTCTCGCGCTTGTTAACGGTTTACATTATTGACCGGTAATCAAGCGATGACTTTCCATGTTCGACTTCAGCGCAATTCTCACATGGATCGACTTGTACTTAGAGTAAAGATCGAACAAGTTTGAAGACCCCGGATCTAGTTTCATCCATCCGGGCTGCGATATATATTCAGGAAATATAAAGGCATTTGATATGTACATCATTGCAGCAGATGATCATCCTACTCAAAGGATGATAATTTCAGCAGAGAATTATCAGTCTACCATCAGACGATCGTCTGTTCTATGTACCAAAATGAATTTATAAAGCTGAGCATGGGAATGTCCGCCTCAGCTAGATCATGAAAGTAGAATGAAAAATAATGTATTGTATTGTATTTTATTACAGGGCACCTCTCAGCGATTCAATGAACTTCGGATCCTCCTGATAAAGCATTTCACCCGATAAACGACCTCATACTTTAGGGGGAAACTGTTATAGACATTTTTGTGCCTTACAGCATGAAGCATGAAATGTCAATAATCTAAGGGATCCAAAGTCCCTAAACATGTTGTTCCTACCCCTAGAGGAACAAGGTCAGCAAACCACAGCACTGAAAATCAGTTCTCCACCTGAAAACACTCAAAAACAAGCTATTTCTGGATCATGTCAGCTGTTCCGCTGAGCATCTGCACTGAATGTCAACTGCTCCACTCTGTACCTGTGCTGAATGTCAAAAGCAATGAAGGCTACCTACGCTGGGCGAGATTGGCCAAGTGGCACAGTCATTCTGCAAGGTGTCAAATGCCCAGGAAGCTTCCAAAATGACACTTGGTTCAGGGAATTCGCCTTGTGATGAGTAAGAGGATCTAGATCTCCAAGTGGAAGCAAGAAACTCCAAGTGGACTCAAGAACTGAAGTATAACTGAAGTGGGAGAGGACACTAGTCAGCTTCATGCCAGCCTCAAGCTGACTCATCCTTTCTCCAAAACTCCTATATATAGAGCTCTCTCATGAGGTCTAGGGAGGCTGGAATTTTGTGAATGTAAGGAAGTGTTGTTGGTTTGTGCATAGAACTATTGGGTGATTGCTTTGAAGGAGGTGAAGAGGAGATTTCTTTCAGCTGGGAGGTGTTGCTGGATTGGGCCTCTTATGGTTGTAACACTCTCAGAACTTTACTTCTTCCATTAATAAAGCATTTGAGGTTCTTCTATATGCATGTGTCTTTGTGGCGTATTGATGCTTGTATATTTGATTTATTCTAATCCTGGAATCAATTATGGATGTATGCTTCTTGTAGTTTCCCTTTCTTGTGCTTTTGCAGGATCTTTGTGTAGCTAGGCCAGTGAAAGAGCAAGGAGCTGGGAGCAAGCAGCAAAGAGGGAAGATTGGATCAACCATTAGCGGAAGACAACGGTTAGTGGATCCCTTTCTCCTCTCTCTTACGTCTCATAAAGAAGTAATCTTGAATAGCTTTGTATTCAGTTGTTGCTGAGGTACTATCACCCTTAGAGTGGGATAGGGTCATTCCGTATTGGATACTTTTCCCAACAACACAGCAGTTTTATTGCAAGCAGATGAAGAAGGCTCAGAGCATCCAGTGGCCTTTTTCAGCAAAACATTAAGGGATGCTAAGCTGAAGTATGATATCATTGAAAAACAGGCATATGCTCTTATCAAGTCTTTGAAAGCTTTCAGAATTTACATTCTGCATTCCAAGATAATTGCATACGTACCCTCTGCTTCAATAAAAGATGTTCTAACGCAGCTTGACACTGATGGAAGAAGGGCTAAATGGATTGCAAAGATGATTGAATTTAACATAGAATTGAAGCCCACCAAACTGGTCAGAGGTCAGGGCCTTGCCAGACTAATGGCAGAAGAAAATTGCAAAATGCTGGACATAAATCTCATGAGCACAATTTCAGGGAATGGTCAAACTGAAGAAGAAACAGCTGAACCAGGGAAAGAACAGTCATTAGCAGAAAATCTAGCTTCTTGCAACTGGTACTCTACAATAGCTCAATTTTTGTTGAAGCTAGAAATTCCTCCAGGCCTTAGTTCAAGCCAAGCCAGAACTATTAAGATTAAGGCAGCCAAATATTGCATTCATGAAAACCTACTCTACTGAAGGAACCCCTCTGGAATCCTTTTGAGGTGTATGGACAAAGAAAAATCCATTGAAGTCATGCAGCAATTTCATTCTAGCATTTGTGGAGGGCATCATTATTGGAAAACTACAACCCATAAGATTCTTAGAGCTGGGTACTATTGGCCCTCCTTATTTTCTGATGTCTTTTTATTCGTTAAATCTCGTGACAGGTTCCAGAGGTTTGAAGGAAAACAACAATTGAAATCCCTACCCTTAAAACCCATACATGCTGACGGGCCTTTTCAGTAGTGGGGCTTGGATTTCATTGGAAAAATCAATCCACTTTCTAGTGGCCAGCACAGATGGATATTAGTAGCCACTGATTACTTCACTAAGTGGATTGAAGCAATTCCTTCTAGAAAGGCTGATCATCATGTGGTCATGAGGTTCTTGACAGAGAATATCTTCACCAGATTTGGTTGTCCACATAAATTGATCATAGACAATGCAACAACCTTTAGGGAAAAAGAATTGGTGGACATGTGTGACTCAATGGGCATTAATCTAGTTCATTCCACCTCATATTACTCTCAAGGTAATGGTCTAGAAGAATCTTCCAACAAGAGCCTAATAAGGATAATTAGAAAGCTGTTGGAAGACAACAAAAAGAATTGGGATTCTAAACTCAAGTATGCATTGCGGGCTGACAGAGTAACCACCAAGAAATCCATAGGGAATTCTCCATTCAAGTTGGTATATGGTACTGAAGCTATATTCCCAATTCAATTAACCCTCCCTGTGGCAAAACTCCTACAAGAAGAGTAGGGTGGGGAAGAAGACATGACAAAAAGGATCACTGATTTAGCAGAGGTACATCAAGTAAGAGAACAGTTGGTTGAAAGATTTGTGGCACATCAGAAGAAGATCAAGGAAGTTTTTGACAAAAGAGCCAAAATAAATAATTTTCAGGTTTGGGACTTAGTTCTTAAGTGGGATGCACTGAAAGAGAAGAAAGGCAACCACGGGAAGTTTGATGCTTTTTGGACAGGGTCTTTTATCATCTCTCAGATCCAAGGGAACAATACTTGCGTGCTGCAAAGTATGGGAGGGGAAACAATTTTTGGAGGCCCAGTCAATGGGCGTTTTCTGAAAGTTTATGTTATTTAGGGTCTCAAGCCTTAAATTTGTAAATATGTTGTTTTATCAGTTTAGTGTAGGCTCAGGTAGACTCCATGCCCAATGGAACACTAGGAAATTTTTCTTATTTGATTTGACAGGCAAGGCATTGGTCTGTAGTTCTTGAGACCTCACCGAGAGGATCTCATCCCCAAAAGGAGCTAGTGTTAGCTCTGCTACATATCTTGACATTTGGAGGGCTAAATACAAGCTTGGCCATGTGTTTATGCTCAAAAGAGAGCTTGCAATAGTCATCTTCCTTCTTCTCCTTCATTCCATTTACCTTCCCTTAACCCCGCTATCTCTGCTTTTCCTCCAATACTCGACATAAGACCCTATTTCTTCAAGCCCCAAAGTGCTAAGTTTAAAGCCACATAGCACTGCCACCACATGACCCTACGCCTCTACAACCCACAGTCGCCTTTAAATTGCAGCTGTTGATTACTGTACCGTGGTCCAACGGTCCCCCTGTCGGAGTCAATGAATAAGTTTCCCGTTTGTTCCCCACCGTCCGATCACCTCCGCCACGATCGGATGGCGTCTCTCTTCCCGTGCCCACGAAGTGACAACCTGTTAACACGCGATCGAGAGTAGTTTCCGCTACCAGGCGTCATCTTCCGAGTGGTATCACATGTCATTGTATGTTTATTGCCCAACCCCCGATGGCAGTGTGAGCAATACCACCTACTGCTCGAACCCATTTTCCTGCTCGGTAATGCCCGCTCATCTTCGACGCCCGATGACCATTGGATCTGTCTGCCCAAGATCCAACGGCCTGCGTTTACCCCGCTTCCATATCTACCGGTACTCCCTGCCAAACCATGCTACCATCCATCTGCTCAATCCGACGGCCAATCTTGTTCCTCTGTCCAGTTCGTCCACCTGCATGTAGTATGTGACCTTTGATCGTTCTGTGCTCCCGAAGGACGAACATAACCAGTTCTTGGTATTGTTTGCAGTAGTCCCTCAACAACCACATTCAAGAGATAGTAAGGCCGAGAAGAAAAGGTACAGAGCTTGATCAGGTAAATGCATTTATCAGTTATGGGACTTCATCCCATACGACACTCCACCTGCCCGAGAAGGATAGGAGAACACCTGAGAAGATCGATTTGTTCACTAAAGCAGGAAAATTGCACCAGAGACTCCATCATATAGTTAAAGCGGTTGGTGTTCAATTATGACCTCCTCATACTTAGAATGGCCGAGTGCCTTTGTATTCAAACTCTATATATACCCAGAAAGAAGTTGTAATTAGGGATGATGGTTGTTGTTTTGATGTAAGGTTCAACTTCTGGAGACTGTAACTACTTTGATACTTGCAATGTCTCGATTTCATTTTCAACTAATACAAGCTTCTTTTGTTGTTAATTACTCACTTTCCATTTCTATTCTGTTCTAGGCTGTGCCTGATATGCAGTTTTCTTGAACTCTTGATGTTTAGCATTAGAGGAGATGTCATCCTACCTCCGTGTTAAAATCTCGCATGTATCGGTGAATGTGTTATTCAGGTTTCTTTCACTTAGTGACAGAGAACTGTCGTCCTATTTGTACACTAGAGAATTAGATTTGTAGACCTCTTTATTGGTTGCAGCTGGCCATCACATGGTCTTGTGCATCTGCTGGTGTGGTCAGTATTCTCCATATCCACTCAATCCTTAAACTGTGAGTAATTGGTGGTCAAAAGCCTTGTACTCTGGGGGTGTTCATGCATGTCTAGAGTTAAGCATAGTAGAAGTGGTTATCTGGCTTGAACAAGCATCATTCCTTCCATTCACCATTTCCAACATTAAGTTGAGTTTGTAATGTTTCTGAGCATCTCCAAGCTACAACCTAGGAGAGTTTCTTGGGATGATAACATGTCCATTCAAACTTCTTACCTTTCCTCTACAATGATGTGATAAGATATGAAATGCACGAGAAGTTCCTGATGAACCTCCTGTAGTAAGCTTCCAATCCCATACATGATACCACCTCATCCACTTTCTTAGGAGTTTCCCATTCCATGATAGCCTTTATCTTCTTTGGATCTACTACTATGCCATCCTTGTAAACAATATGCCCCAAGTAATGTACATCAATATCAAAGAAGATGCACTTTCTAAGTTTAGGATATAAATGATGTTGTGTTAGCAATGTCAACACTGTTGCTAAATGCTCAATGTTCTTCCTCATTCTTGGAATTTACCAATATGTCATCAATGAATACAATAAAAAACTTGTCTAGATAAGGATGCAACACATTATTCATCAAACACATGAATGTAGCTGGAGCATTAGTCAAACCGAATGGAACAACAACAAACTCATAATGCCCATACCCAGTCTTGCATGCAGTCTTCAAGATATCCTCTTCCTTGATGCGTACCTGATGATATCCCGATCTCAATTCGATCTTAGAGAACACTGTTTCTCCCTTCAATTGATCAAACAAATCATCAATCCCTGGAAAAGTGATCCGAAATGGATACTAAATCAAGAAGAAAAGGTATTGCAGACTCATGTGCATGAAAATCCCTATATTATTTAGTGCAATGGATCGAAAAGATTGTGAATAAGATAGACATTTAACAATTGGAAAACATAACAATTCAACACATCAACCCAACAAATAATCAAGGAGTTCACTAGACTTCCTGGCTATGTCTTCTAGTCCAGCTTTCAATGTCGACCTATATATTATGTCTTCAATTATAGGTTGTTACAAGTATGAGCTCAACACTGAGTCTCAACACAGTAATGGTACTTCACACAGAGTTTACCTTGAAACTCTTGAGTTGACTGAGAGACACGACCTCCAAACCCCCTGGATGGTTCCAAAACCTCTCTAGCTCTATTCTCGCTCACTTTGTCTGTCAACTTTGCTTTCCCTGCTTTTGTTGCCTCTCTAGCTCTCTGTGTTAATCGTCATCTCTAACATTGTTTCATTACCCTCCTTAAAATGTGGAAATTGTAATGTTTTACCAACGAAGGGACTAGCAGGTGTGGGTGGACCCAACCATTGGCCTTTCTCTGACATGAATCCCAAAACATATGGATCGAATGACTGTCATGCCTCGTCTGCCATTGCCCTTTGACATTCCGCACCATTTGATCTACCTTCATCCGATGGTTTGCATCCAACCCAATCATCAAATAGCCTGCTCAATATCCACCGTTGATCCATGGTCTCCAAATCAACGACTGAAAGTCATTTCGAGTGGCCAACTTGCACAAAGATACTCGCCCAAAAAAGTAGTTTTCTCTCAATCGGAGGCAACCCTTCCAATACCACTTACCATCTGAAGCTCGCCCGAAATACCGTTTACCACAGAACTCAAAAGGTTCATTGTTTTATTCATAAATCTGTTGGGTCCACTACCTAATGAGGTTTAGTGGTAAACAATGTTTAACCTCATTAATCACATTTTCTACTTTTAACCCTGTTCCACATCTTTGATGTCATGAGCCAATCTCTGACTGCCACCTCATCCACTGTGCTGACATCACCAGAAACCTATGACTCTATCCCGGGTTGCCACATGTCATGCTAACGTAGCCATTGATTCTCTGGCCCGAAGTTTGACTTGGTTCTATTATCGAATTTACAGGTGATTTGCGCCATTCAACCTGTACTTCTTATTTGAAGATTTTTAGATTTAGAGGTTTGATACAAGATCCATTTTGGATCACGCCTTCCCACTGAAAATATTTTGGACCACCAAAAGTTGGTTTTTAGCATTCGAGCAAGTGAAGATACTGCTTCTTCACCTTTCTAACTTCTATCCATCGTGCCTTGCTTGGATTTAAACCTTTTAGTCCCACTCTCAAGTACTCAACATCCCCTTGATGCGTAGTTCTTACCTTCCTGTCTAGAACTGTGTTCTCCTGTAACTCATTGAGATACTCAGGCAACAAATCCCCAATAGAAGGCAACTGACTTTGCTCTTCGGGATCTTCAATCAATGGAGGTTCATACAATATCAAGTTTTCTGCATTAACGACTGAATAGATCTGCATATAAGCTGGCAAATCAAGGCGGAAATCATTTTCACCAATTTTATCAAGTATCTTGAAACGTCCATACCTTATTGGTTTTAGCTTCTTACCTTCACCCTGCATTCTGTCTTTGCTGATGTAAATCCAGACTTGATCACCAATTTGAAAGCTATGCTCAACTCGATGCTTATCATATCTTGCCTTGTACTTGGCTTGACTTCTTTCCAGCTGTTCTTGTACTACCTAGTGAATTTCCTGGATTTGTTCAGTGAACTTGGTTGCTTTGTCCACATCACTGTGTCCATCAACTGCTATGTCTTTACCATATACAAAATCCAAGGGATACTTTGATATAAAACTAGAACAAGTCTCAAAAGGAGATCTATCAGTAGAAGAGTGCTTGGCACAGTTGTAAGCATGCTGCACATAACACAAATGCTCATCCCAAGGCTTGGGATGCATGCTGTAATAGCCTCCGAGCAACTGGATCACTATCCTATTGACCACTTATGTCTGACCATCTATTTGTGGATGAAATGTTGTGCTCTTCTTCAACCTGGTGTCCATCAACTCTCATAGATTTGACCAAAACTTCCCAAAAATCGAGAATCTCGATCAGATACAATAGAAGTGGGTAACCCAAAATGAACCCATACATTCTGAAAGAACAAATTTGTTGTTTGTTTAGCTATAACTTGCTTGTTACACGGTATTAAGATACACATTTTACTGAACCTATCCACAACAACATACAAATAATCATGACCTTTCCTAGACTTTGGAAATCGTCCAACTTAATCCATGGAAACACTTTCCCAAGGACGAGAAGGAATTGGAAGTGGAGTGTACAAGCCTAATTTCCTATTATTAGGCTTGCTTGTAGCACACATAGTACACCCTTTGATATATCTAGAAACTGTCTCATGCATTCTTGGCCAATAACAGAATATTTGCAATTGTGCAACTGTTTTACTTACACCAAAATGACCTGATATGAGAGAAGTATGTGCTTCTCGAATTATGTTAACTCTTTCAGTTTGTGGAATGAATAACTTTCCCAAATGATATAAGAGTTGGTCCTTTACATAATAATCCAATTCTTCTACTTGCTTGCCATGATTTAAAGTTGCATATACATCTTTAAAATCTACATCTTGACCATATTGTTCAATGTAACTTTCATGCATTACTAAGTGATACTTAAGTATATTAGATGCATTTATGATTGGTCTTGATAACATATCTGCAACCTTATTATGTATTCCCTTCTTATATCTGATGACAAGATGAAATTGCTGTAGAAAACCCATCCACCTATAATGTCTTGATTGCTGCAATTTAGTTTGTGAGTGCAAATATTGAAGTGGTTGATGATCTGTATGTATGACTGTTTCTTTACCCATTATGTAATATTTCCACTTTTTCACACTTTTTACTAATGCATACAATTCTTTATCATATGTAGGATAGCTAACTACCGCAGAAGTAAATGTCTCAGAATGATAACATATAGGCTTTTTGTGTTGCATCAACACTGCTCCCATGGCATAGTCACTGGCATCTATCTCAATCTCAAATGAATGTTTGAAGATCTGGCAGTGCTAGTACTGGTACTGTACTGATTTTTTCTTTTAAGGTGTCTAAGGCTTTCTATTGTTTGCCTCCCCACTTAAACACATGTTTCAATCCTGTTAAAGCATGTAATGGAGCTGCAATCAAAGAAAAGTTAGTAATAAACTTTCTCTAGTATTGTGTTTCCCCTATGAAACTCTTAACCTCTATAGCAGATTTGGGTTTAGGCCAGTCCACAATGACTTCAACCTTAGAGGGATCTATCTTCAATTCACCAACCCCTACAATATAACCCAAATAATTTAATGATGTTTTGCCAAATTCACATTTTGACAATTTTACATATATATTTTCTCTTTTTAAAACATCTAAAGTCTACTTCACATGCTTTACATGGTCTTCCCATGTCTTACTAAAAACAAGAATGTCATCTAAATAGACAATTACAAAGTCATCAATAAATGGTATGAGTACATCATTCATGACTCTCATAAATGTAGTAGGAGCATTAGTTAGGCCAAAAGGAATACTCAACCATTCATATAGTCCTTGCTTTGTCTTGAAAGTATTGTTCCATGCATCTTGTTCTGAAATTTGACCTGATGATAACCACTTCGTAAATCTAATTTAGAAAAGTAAACTGCTTCTTTTAATTGATCTAATAAATGATCAATATGAGGAAGAGGATAATGATTCTTGATTGTTATTTTATTTAGTGCTCTATAATCAATGCACATTCTCTACGAACCATCTTTCTTTCTCATGAAAACAATTGGCGATCCACATGGCGATGTGATTGGTCATATAAACCCTTTATCGAGCAATTCTTGTACCTGTTTATTTATCTATGCATTCTCTAAAGCTGATAACCTATACATTTCAATGTTAGGTAATGGAGAATCTTGCTGCAAACAAATATCATGTACTATTTCTCACTTGGGTGGCAGACCTTTAGGTTCTTGAAATAGAACATCATACTCTGAAACAACTTTAACTAAACCAACTTTCTGTCTAGAATCACAGCCTTCAAATGCATTGGATTTTTCTGGATCCTTTTCCTTTACAACCATTAGTAAAAATTGTTTACTTGAATTCACAATTCTTTTCATCTGTCCTGAGTTTATGAGAGAATAATTACCTTTGAGTTTATGAGCTCTTACAATATATTTTGTTCCATCTTTAGTAAGTTGATACTTATTCTCAGCTCTATAGAAAATAGCTTTTCTATCATACAAGTATGGACTTCCCAAAACAATACCACATATATCCAGTGGAACTATATCTAACTCAACCTCATCTACAAATGTTGATCTAATAGCAAACCTAAGTTTACATTGTCTCATTACTTGTATATTTGTGTTATCGCACACCCAACCTAATGGATATTGCTTCTCATGAGGTTTTATTTGTAATCCCAACTTCTTTACAATTGTTTTAGAAATCAAATTTACTTGTGATCCACTATCAAATAAATTATCAATCTTATTATGCTTGGAAATTACTCTAATACAAAAAAGCTCATTTCTTTCCCTCTCATTATTTTCATTATCAACAAATTGTGCAAAATTACTTGTGGATGCTTCAGAATCTTTACCTTTAATACTTGTGGTTGTAACTGTTGTTTCATCACCTGAATCTAATCCTAAGTCCTGCTGAATATCAACAACATTCTTCTTCTCCTTTCCACCGAGCTTCTTAAGTTTCAGTTCTATATGCAAAGACCAGTAGTGTGCCTCATCATGCCCTTCTTTCTTGCAATGAGTGCATGAAGGTTTATCCTTCTTTGCAGTGTTTGCTTTCCTCTCCTTCCATTTTAGTTTCTTCTTTTCCTTGCTCTTGCTTACAAAATATTTAGATGATCCCCCAACCTCTAGGTTTACATTCTTACCTCTAGCTTCTAGATGTGTGGCTTGAACTGATACATCATCTAATCTAGTGGGATTAAAAATGAGAATAGTATGCTTTAAATAGCTATGAAGACCACCTATATACTTCAATAAAGTCTCAGGTGAGTCTAATGATATACCTAGAGTTAAAGCTCTCTTTTTGAATTCCTAAGTATAACTTTGTACACTTTGACCCTTCAACTGATGAAGAGTTTTCCAACTCATCATTACCTGCTGCATGTAAGCTAAAGGATAGATTGTTTTTTGATAGTAGAAACAAATTTCATTCCAGGTAGAAATGATTTTACCATGTTTTTGTTGAGCAGCTTGTGTCTTGCCTTCCCACCATACTAGTGCAGTTCCTCCAAGTCAAAGTCTAGCCAATTGAATCTTCTTCCTTTCTGAATCAACGTTCTATACCATGCAATATACATTATTTTGTCTTATCCAATTATCTAGCTTTTCTGCATTGAGTTCTCCATCATAAATTGGCAAATCAAATTTCAAATCTAATCTGATTAGGAAGTCTTCTTCTTCTTCTTAGAAGAGATAGAAGATGATGATGATTAGGATGATGATGGAGAAGATGGTAGAGGAGTCATTCCTCCTTTTCCTTTTCCTTCTAGAGGGGAAACTAGAAAAGGTTCCTCTGTTCCTTTGTCTCATTTGGGTGTTGCAGTGCTTTCACCTCGACCCTTCTTAAACTCCAAATACATCTCTTCCACCATGGCTTGGAGTGTCTTAAAACTATAAATTGAGATTCTGATCCCAATGGAGCTTCTTCTGCCATTCTCCTCGCAAAATAGACTCTTCCAATCTCTGGATTAGCCTCAACAAGCTCTCCTTCTCCTAGTCTGAGCTTTAATCTAGTTAGCATTCAAAACCCAGCAAAATCTTGTCTAACCTTAATAAAACCAAAACCAAATGCTCTGATACCACTTGATCTGAAATGGATACTAAATAAAGAAGAAAAGGTATTACAGACTCATGTGCAGGAAAATGCCTATATTATTTAGTGCAATGGATCGAAAATATTGCGAATAATACAAACATTTAACAATTGGAAAACATAACAATTCAACACGTCAACCCAATAAATAATCAAGGAGTTCACCAGACTTCCTGGCTACATCTCTTGGTCTAGCTTTCAGTGTCGACCTCTATATTATGTCTTCAATTAAAGGTTGTTACAAGTGTGAGCTCAACACTGAGTCTCAACATAGTAATGGTACTTCACACAGAGTTTACCTCAAAACTCTCAAGTCGACTGAGAGACACGACCTCTAGACCCCTAGGATGGTTCCAAAACCTCTCTGGCTCTGTTCTCCCTCACTATGTCTGTCAACTCTACCTTCCCTGTTTTATCTGCCTCTCTGGCTCTCTGTGTTAATTTTCATCTTTAACACCATTTCGTTACCCTCCTTAAAACATGGAAACTGTAACGATTTACCATCAAAGGGACGGGCAGGCGTGGGTGGACCCGACCGTCGGCCTTCCTCTGACATGAATCTCGAAACACATGGATAGGACGACTGTCATGCCTTGTCCCCCAACACCCTTTGACATTCCACACCATTTGATCTACCTTCATTTGACAGTTTTCATCCAACTGGATCATCAAACAGCCCACTCAATCTCCACCATTGATCCACGGTCTCCAAATCAACGACTGACAGTCATTTTGGGTGTCCCACTTGCACGGAGATTACCCACCCAAAAAAGCGGGTTTCTCTCTCCTATAGTGTGCTATGTGTTGGCTGGTATATGGAATGAGAGGCAACCCTTCCAATAACACTTACCGCCTGAAGCCCACCCAAAATATCGTTTACCATGGAACTCAAAATGTTCACTGTTTTATTCATAAATCCGTTGGGTCCGCTGCCTAATGAGGTTTAGCGGTAAGCAACGTTTAACCTAATTAATCACATTTTCCGCTTTTAACCCTGTTCCACATATTTGATGTCGTGAGCGAATCTTCGACTTCCACCTCATCCACTGTGCTGACATCACCAGAAACCTATGACTCTATCCCGGGTTGCCACATGTCCTGCTGACGTAGCCATTGATTCTCTAGCCTGAAGTTTGACTTGGTTCTATTCTCGGATTTACATGCGATTTGTACCATTCAACCTGGACTTCTTATTTGAAGATTTTTAGACTTAGAGGTTTGATACATGATCCATTTTGGATCAAAAAGGGTACCTGTTCTTGCTGGTCACTTTGTTCATCTACCTATAATCAATCCACAACCTAAGAGTACCATCCTTCTTCTTTACGAACAACACTGGTGGACCCCATGGTTCTACACATGGCCTAATGTATCCCTTGTCAAGCATCTCCTTTAGCTGTAACTTCAACTATACCAACTCAAGTGTGCTCATCCTGTAAGGTGCTTTTGATGTTGAAGTTGCCCCTGGAACCAACTCAATAGAAAATTCTACTTTCCTGTGAGGTGGAAACTCTATAATTTCCTCAGGAAATACATCTTGAAACTACTATAAAATTGGGTACCTACTTAACACATCTCCATCCTCAACCTCTTTACCCTTGTCACTAGAAATGTGTACTGCAAACATCACACAATCTTTTCTGCAACTACGCTTAGCTTGCATAGTGGTGACCATCCTCATTGATGCAAGCTTCTTATTTCCCTACAAAGTCCTTTTTTCCCCACTCTCATCCACACACTCAATTACCTTGTCGAAGCAATCCTCTTTGGTTTTGTGAAGGTATATCCTATCCATATCGAAAGGCATACTATACGACCCCAATGGAAATACATTCAAATATGTTATTGTAGGTATAGCATTTAACTCAAATGCACAAGATCTTACCCAATGATGAACTCACTTCTTAGTAACTGTAGCCAACTGTACAAACCAAGATTCTACATGCACTTCTTTTCTCAATCCACACTTATCCACTAGGTCAGAATTAATATAATTATAGTTAGATCTAGGATCGATCAAAATAGAAACAACTTGATCACAAAGCTTACCATCCATCTCAATGATAAATGTTTGATGATCTAGCTAACTATTGTCCACATATGCATCGATACGAGGAATTCTATGACCAACATCACCAATTGTATGCGCCTCTTGAGCACTATATATCTGGGGTCTACTACCACCCTGATACTGTAGACAATCCCTCCTATGATGATCCTTACCACATATCCAACACTCCAATGGTTCCCTACCATCGCCTCTAGCCTGTTGCTCTCCATGTCCCTTCTCAGTTGTATTGAATCCCTTGTATGTACCTATATTTTGTTTCTCAATTTCATCTTGAGGTCTTCCTCTCTTTGGTGGCCATTTTCCTTTATCTTTCTCATTTCTTTTCAAGTCATTCTTAGGCTCAACTTTGTGCTTTGACTGCTCATAACAATGTTTCACCTTTCAGATGGCCTCCTCCAATGATATAGGCTCATTGAACTCAATTCGGTCTATGCATGCTACAGGAAATCCACTAGTGAATCTCTAAACCTTGGCCTTCTCCTCCTTGAGGTAAGGCACATATCTCAACAAATCCAAAAACCTACTAGCATACTCATTTTCTATTAGAGAACCGATCAGCAACTCACAAAACTCCTTAGCTCTGTCATCATAGTACCTCTCCAACAACTACTTTTGCTTAAAGATCCCTTAAAATGCATGCCAAGTAAAATATTCCTCATGTAAACCTTTGACACTCTTCACATCTTCCCACCAAATATCTGCTTTACCTTTGAGACGGAGAGTGGCTATCTTTACTTTCATGTTTTCTGAATAATCATGCAATCAAAAGAATTTATTCATACCAATAAACCATGCATCTACATCCTCTGATTTCTTCGTCTCTCCATCAAAGGTAGGTCACTTTTCCTTCTTAACTCAACTAGCAAGTATCCCCTATAACTCCTCCTGTAAGGATGATAACGATGACAAACATGATGCCTGTCAGAGCCATAACTAGAATAGTACCTGTGTCTATCACTTCTCCTCTCCAGAGTGTCCAACAACCTGCCATCTATGATCCTATTAGATCTATTCCACCTGTGTCTACTAGGATACCTACTAACATATGTCCCATTAGTTTTGTCTTCATGTCCTTGGCTAATCCGAACTGGTCCATGTCACTGCAATTCTGAAAAACTTTGAAGAAGTATAGCATTCACCTCTTCTTGATTCCCTTTTGCCCACATGATTTTGTCATTGTCTGCTTTGCAACTCCTTATTTCTTCCTTTAGGGTTCTCAATGTGTCTACCAAATCAAAAGAGTGCCCCACACCATGCTGACCATCTGATGCATAGGGAGATTCCATGTAGTCTACCACCTTGCTAACCATCTGATCTCTTTGCTGCAAGGCATGCTGTGTCAGCTAAACCAAATCACAATAAACCAAAATACCTTAGCATAATTTAGGAGGACACCTTGTCTGCAAGATCATCAAATTAGCATGATACATGTATAACATAAACATAATAGGATATAGACATATATCAAATTAGTGCATCCACACATAAACATCATTCTAGTTAGGGTAGGATATAGACATATATCAAATTAGTGCATCCACACATAAAAATCATTCTAGTTAGGGTCCATTCATCAATGCAGGGCCATATCATGCATGAAAACAATGATTACTCCATTGTACACGTTACCACATGCAATTATCAACATGCATAATCAATGCCTAATCAACTACACATACGCATAAACACATGTAGTGGAGCATAAGAAATCAATTCTTGTAACCAACCTACAAGACTGATACATGTAATCAAACAACCAAGAATGCAACCCAACATATAAGGATGTAGTCAAGCTACTTATAATCATGTAACCCATCATATACTTCTGATGATGAAATCAACATCAAGTTCCTCATGACAACCTTACTACAATCATGATAAATCATGATGCAATGAAAAAAGCACATGGACTGCAAGTGTTAGAGATACACATGCAACTGACATGCATGCATGACCAACACATTCACCTAAGGAGAGCACAACCATGATTTGATACCAATCTGTAACACCCCCTCCTCCCAGGTCTACCCAAGCAAATGAACAGCTGGGGTAAACATGCGATGAGAGAGGTAACTATAAGGGATTCAACCTCCTTGGTTACCCTAAGGAAATGGAATCGACAGAACATATCAAAAAAATCCATCCACATCAGCAATAGAACCCTCAAGATACATGTCAGCCACTCAGACATCCTCTCCCTAAGTCCCATGGATGTTTTAAGACTTTTAACCCTTGTTCACTCTCATGTTTTAGGCATGATAACATCCATAAGCCAAAGTCGCTCTCACAGGCCTATGTGCCAGCATACCTGGACTCTTTTTAAAAAACATATGCCAATGTCCCTGACATTTGAGCCACTTTTAAAGCCCAGAGTCTCAGCCTCTACTGTAAACTTTTACAACCTCAAAAATCCACCAAATACATCATGAAAATATAAACAAATCAAAACTCAACCTTAGGACTAGGCGTGAGCATACCCAACTAGGATTTAAATTCTATCAAACACTTGGCATCAATGCAACCTACACATCTAGGATACAATATAGAGCATGAATGACTGAAAGAACTTATTAAACATAACCAGAAGGATCACCGCCTTCTCCATTGAACTATTATAACATCAATTAGGTCTTGCATCCATCCATTTAATAATTACAATTAAATACATGAAATCACCATGACATGAACCAGTTATATAACCAACATAGAACCATATAAATATCAGATATATGACAACCCTTAAATCCACATATAAACTAGTGTAAAAGTACGAGAACTTACTTTTATTAATCATAGGAAAATCTGACCAAGTTCGGGACTTCAATGTACCACCCAACCATAGACATGGCTGAAATAAATATCTCTTTCATCGAGTAACCCCCGTGCCATATTATAAACATGAATGTGGGATAGCATAGAACAACCAATCCAAAAATAGTAAAGGGAATCGAGAGGTTAAACCACTTCCACCCTCATAAAATCGTGACCATATAAAATCGGTGCTCTAATCACAACCAAACTGAACTTGGAATTCCATCCGGAATCCATCACCATCCTTGAGGAATTTTCCATCTCCTTGTCCCTCAAGCTTTACTGCAATCCAATCCCAGATCACTAGGTCCTAAATCAAGACTAATCTCTCAAGCTTTATCGCAATGCAAACTAGGATCACTAGGCCCTAAACTGAGACTTCTCCCTTAGGCTTTACCATGTATCCTGCCAAAACTTGTTAAGGGATTCCTAGGCCTTTCGGAATCGAGACCACCTCCACCTCGGATTCTAAAATCCATCCAGCAAACCAAAGCTCAAAACCGAGATAAGCATCCCAACATACCACATCATCTAAAAAAATTCAAGGCTAGGCTGCAAACCACTATCATAACGTGACAAAACCATGCCACTGATAAGAAGAGAAACATACACCAACATGCAAATCCATGAATGTCCAAACCATCTAGGGAATCACACATGAAAAACGTTACCGACAAGTGTTCCCACTGAACCTGCTTGATCCTACTTTTCCTTCATTGATCCTTGCTTTCCTTCATACCCTTTTTCTTGATTTTCCTTTCTTTCTCCAAAGCTAGAGTGATCCTAGAAAACCCTAAGTGACCAAGAGTGAGAGAGAGAGAATAGTGAGAGACCCAAACTTGAACTGATGAAGGGTTACCAACTGATCCTCAGAATCCTTTTTATTAATGACACTTATATTTTTTTCCTTTTCCATTGTTTTCCTCTAATTTCCTCCTCACATGAAACCTGTGACATTTCACCTTACTTTTTTTCCTAATTTCCATGATTTTCCTAAATAAATGTGCCAAAATTCCATTTTTCCTTTTAATTCCTTTTCCCTAGCCTTTTCCAATTTTCCTTAGCCAAAATACACATGCAGCAATGCCCACTAGGATATGTTTTCCCAACATTCAACTTGGAATAAGTGTCCCTTTACTGTGGTCTTATTTTTCCTTTATTAACTTTTATTACATGAACTTTTCACTAGGGTTGATACACCTTGCATCCCCTCATGTGGAGGGGTGTACAGTCTTCCTGGTGTTGGAAATAATACTGAGAGGGGGGGGGGGGGGGGGGGGGGGGTGAATCAGTATTATCAAATCAATATAACTTTTTCATTTCCATACTCAGATTCACATACGCTACTTTAGTTAAGGATACCCGCGTATATACGCAACTGTGTTTAATGCAACTAGCGTATATCTTGTAAACTTATGATTCAATTAGTTGATCTTCAATGAGTGCATAAGAACATTAATAACCATATTAACAGTAAATAGGTGCAGTAAAACATAACAAATCATCACACATAAGGAGCACACATGAACACCATGATATAAGGTGGAAACCCAATGTGTGTGAAACCCACCTGCTGCAAATCGTCTCTATCTTCCTTTAATAAGAAACTTATTTTTACAATAGTACTGGTGCAGTCTTATACCAGTACGCAGGCTTCTACTTGCAGAAGGCTACAACCTTCTCTCATTCTCCAGACTCTCTTGGAAGGGAGCTACAACCCCCTTAGCTCTTGTACTAGCTAAAGTAGTAGTACATAGGTGCTGGCCTACAGAAGACTACAACCTTCTCTTTTCTTCTAGGGACCACGTTTCATAAATTTTCATACTGGATCCATAAATACAAAACAATCACTACTGCAATACAATCATCAACTTATACCTGCATCATCAATCTCTAAATCACCCAATACTGAATCACTGAAACCCTGTCATCAAAACACAGTTACCAGAACACAGACCAGAGCCCAGAACTCTGCAACAACCACTAGAACCAAACAACAACCTGAAACATCAAATCTCATAATGCATACGCTACTTGACTATATCAAAACTGTGTGTATACGCGCTTTCACTAGAGAGAACTCGCGTACAGATCTAACGATAATTACTTATACCTTCACTGCCATTTCAAACTTGATTCATATCGAGCCAAGCATCACATACCCATAATCAGCATACTAGATCTCCACACTTCATCAGACACTCATTACTTCCACACCCTTGGCCTAATGATCTTCTCCTTATATAGGTTTAGGCTTCTCTCAATACCATGGTCCAAAACCATGTAGAACCAATACCTTGGACCCAATACCTGGGGTCAACACTTTGGACCAAATACCATGGACCAATACCAAAATACCATGGACCAATACCACGGACCAATACTTAGTTTTCCAACATGTACGTGCCTTTCCTTCTGTGAACCTACGTGTACGCATACGCGCCTTTTGTTCTTCTCACCCGCGTGTATATGCGCTTTCATCAAGGTTAACTTGTGTATATCTCTCTATTTACTTGTTGTACTAAGATCTATCCTCTGTTTGAGTTGCCATCACTTGTATCATACCTTTGAGTGAGTTTCCATCAAGGAAAACACTTGTATCATAATGCCAACAATCTCCCCCTTTAGACTTGATGGAACCATGACACCAAGTCACTCTCCCCCTTTGACATCAAGGGCAAAGGGAAGACCAAGAAGTTCTCTCCCTCCACTATCCATACTCCCCCTAAGTACCTGTTGAAATCTCTAATTGGGCTCCCCCTTTGTATATGCCAAGATGTACCAATCCATCCATGCTCCCCCTGAGCACATGCAAGGTCTTTATAACAAAGACCAACAATTCATTCAAGACCATGATAGTCATTAGACACTATCATACATCATAAATGATTTGCACCATAAGTATCAGCATCCAAACCTGCAATACCATTCCTTTGATCAAACAACAAGATGTATCATTTAGCCTCATAAGCTTCATCACCAAAGACTTCTAACCATAATGCCAACAATGCATTATTTGAAGTATATGCTCCCCCTGAGCCTGTGCCAACCATCATATACCATGACCGAACCATTTCCTGAGTCTGTTCTGCTGCCTTTTTCTTCTGAGCTCCATATACGCGACTCTGTAGCCTCTAGATCGCGTATATACGCGACTTATCTTCATTATATCAGCGTATGCAAAATGGAATACTAAAGGTCTTCACTTTCAGTTTCCATTGTGTCTGTTATGTCAACTAACTGAGTTATGTCACACCTTTCTGTCTCTAATTCTATCTTCTTCAATACTTGGAGTTGTGATGATGTATAATCCTCTTGCTTTGGAGTTTAAATTTTGCTCATGCATTCCCTTGCTTTATGTCCAAACTTGTTACATGCATAACATCTTACATGATTTATGTTCCTTCTGTAGCAGTCAATGGCTTTGTGACAAAACATATTGCAAGCAAAACAATACCCCTTAAAGTTCCTCGAACGTGATGATCTTTCTATGTGATAGTCTTGAACCATTCTACTTCTGCATTTGGCTACAACATGTCCAAGATTATGACATACATAACATTCAACATTATTCATCGGAGGAAATAATCGTCTATCATTTCCACAGTTAGGAGTACAAGATATTCTTTGAGGAATTTCTTTCCTTGGTTGTTGATGCGGTTGTCTTCTCATCTCCTTGTTGAGCATTTCAGATTTCTCATTAGAGTTCCTTCCCTCACCTTCAATAGATTCATAAAAACCAAGACCCATTTTAATAGCAGGTGACCTTTGACTACTAAGAATATCATCCAAAATTTTAGTATTGTCTTGAAATCGTAATAGTTTATCCTTTTCTTTTAATTTACCTTTCAAGATATTTACCTCAACTTGATGTTGTTCTTCCTTTTCCAGACATTGCTTCTTCAAAATTTCTTCAGACTTTCTTCCTTCTTCCACTTGTTGCCTTAGTTTGAGAATATATTTTTCTTGTTCTTCATTCAGCTCCTGCAGCATTTGACAAATTCTGGAGGCACATTCCAGCTGAGCTTTTAAGCTGATAACTTCTTCTTTGAGGGCACTCTCCCTTTTGCTAAGTAGATCTTGTTGATCTATGATTTTATCTGATGCTTCATTTGCTTGTTCATCTTCAATCTGAGGTGATTCAGAATTTGAATGCTTGCTTCCACCTAATGGCAAGCTGTCCCTGTTCCTTTGAGCTGTCTTCTTCTTCTGACGTGCTTTCTTTCCCATTGTTCTACGGATCTTCTTCAAGCAATCAAGCTTCTACTAAAGGACCTGCTTTGATTCCAATTGTTGGAAATAATACTGAGAGGGGGGTGAATCAGTATTATCAAATCAATATAACTTTTTCATTTCCATACTCAGATTCATATACGCTACTTCAGTTAAGGATACCCGCGTATATACGCAACTGTGTTTAATGCAACTAGCGTATATCCTGTAAACTTATGATTCAATTAGTTGATCTTCAATGAGTGCATCAGAAAATTATTAACCATATTAACAGTAAATAGGTGCAGTAAAACATAACAAATCATCACACATAAGGAGCAGACATGAACACCATGATATAAGGTGGAAACTCAATGTGTGTGAAAACCACCTGCTGCAATTCGTCTCTATCTTCCTTTAATAAGAAACTTCTTTTTACAATAGTACTGGTGCAGTCTTATACCAGTACATAGGCTTCTACTTGCAGAAGGCTACAACCTTCTCTCGTTCTCCAGACTCTCCTGGAAGGGAGCTACAACCCCCTTAGCTCTTGTACTAGCTAAAGTACTAGTACGTAGGTGCTGGCCTACAGAAGACTACAACCTTCTCTTTTCTTCCAGGGACCACGTTTCATAAATTTTCATATTGGATCCATAAATACAAAACAATCACTACTGCAATACAATCATCAACTTATACCAGCATCATCAATCTCTAAATCACCCAATACTGAATCACTGAAACCCTGTCATCAAAACACAGTTACCAGAACACATACCAGAACCCAAAACTCTGCATACTGGATCTCCACACTTCATCAGACACTCACTACTTCCACACCCTTGGCCTAATGATCTTCTCCTTATATAGGTTTAGGCTTCTCTCAATACCATGGTCCAAAACCATGTAGAACCAATACCTTGGACCCAATACCTGGGGTCAACACCTCGGACCAAATACCACAGACCAATACCGAAATACCATGGACCAAATACCACGGACCAATACTTAGTTTTCCAACATGTACACGCCTTTCCTTCTGTGAACCTGCGTGTGTACGCATACGCGCCTTTCGTTCTTCTCAGCCACGTGTATACATGCTTTCATCAAGGTTAACTTGCGTATATCTCTCTCTTGACCTGCTGTACTAAGTTTTGTCCTCTTATTGAGTTGCCATCACCTCTATCATACCTCTGAGTGAGTTGCCATCAAGGACAACACTTGTATCATAATGTCAACACCTGGGGTATACACACGGCTAAAAACAAGACCACTGAATTAGGAAAATAATAATGCTCCATACCCAATCGATTTTTAGGTTTGGGTGGCCTAGGTTACCAAGGTAATGGTGTAGTCCAATTATTTTAGGTTTTTGTGTATAATCTTGAAATTGTTGGGTAGGGTCTTGCATCGTACTTGGTTTTCAGGCTGCTAAGGTCTTCTTGGTGCCACAAAGAAAAGTTGTTCCAAATTTTTATTTGCTCCACTATCCTATTGATAGACAACATTCAATCATAGTAATGATGGAAGTCCTTTGTAGCATGTGTTTTTTCACAAATAGCACATATCTCAATGTTATCTAATGGGCATTCTCTTGAAATATGTTTCTTTCTACACCTAAGACACAATATAGATAATGCGACATTTTCAAATTTTTTCTTATTTTGGATTTATAGCATATCTATTTGTTCACTTATATTACCAAGAATATATATTTTATTTTTTTCTAGAAAGTTACCAAGTTTGAATCTACTTACCGTACCAAATGTTGATTTACTTACTCTTTCCATGATCGAATTTCTAGGACCTTCACCATACTTTACCTTTCCTTGTGATATATGCTTACACAATTCATAAATTTCTTCAAATGATAGTTAAGATACATCCCTTTTGCCCATTACATTTATGAGAGCAATCCATTCATCCCTAATTGCTCGAAGTAAAATGCTTTTTAAAATATCTAATCCTAATTTATGTTGGTTTTCCCTTTTAACATTATAAATGAATATTTATGCAAAATCCTCAATATTTTCATCATCTCTTTTTCTCATTTTGAAAATTTCTTCTTTAAAATCATGTTTTATGCAATAATATTTATATTTATCTAGAAGGATTTGTCTCATTGCATCCCACAATCTTACAGAGCTTCTTCCTAGTCCCGTGAACCATTTTAAAGCCTCGTATTCTAATGTAGTAGGAAAAAACTTTAATGTTTTAGAACCTTGTAAAGAGTCGTAACTTCTACAAATCACTTCAAACTCAAAATAAAAATTTTATGGGTCTTATTTTCTAATACCATGAAAATTTAGAAGTACAGATGGAGAAATGTTCTTGATATTGACATTTGTACCAGTATATTTGATAGGAAATCCATTGAGGATATTCTTCATTGTCATAATATCCATCTACCTCCTCCTCCACATCTTCCACCTCTAAGAGGTGGTATGACCCCCCCCGTCCCCCCTTCCACCTTCAATTGGTGGTCTTTGACCTTCTCCTTCTCCTGATATGATTTCATGTCCATTGGGAGTTGGGAATATTTCTCCTTCTCCTTCTACCATTGATGCTTCACAACTGAGATAATATGGTTCTTCTTTTGTATTTCCTTCTTTTGGTTCTTCAATATTGGTCTTCCAAAGAAGATTCATTCTTCTTATTTTTTAGTAGGTATATCAAGCTCTTATGCAAGAAGTTGCTCCCTTGTTGAACGAGAAAGAAATATAACTACCTCAATTGAAAATGTTGATTCAGCTACTAATGCTTTAGTTGAATAAATTGTTTGTTCTCTAGCTTTGATTTTAGATATTTTCACCTCACGATGCCTTCTTCTACATGCAAAAGTGGGAATACATGATGTAGATGGTCATTTGGTTTTTACTACACCACATGGTCTAGTGGGTGTGGTAGGTGTTTGTGGTATTGAAGTTCTTCCTCTGATGAATCTACCTTTTGAATCTCGTTCTCTATACATTAATTCTAATTTATGAAGTTAGAAATGAAAGTAGCTAAAAATGAATGCATTTCAACGACTATGGTTAGGAGAGACCTCACAAGGTGATGCACATGTTCTTACCTCTTATATTACCATTTCGCCTTTCCAAAGCTGGCTAATTTAAAAGACAACCTAAAATAAAGGCTAAATCCTATGTACACTTCCTCAACAACAACAAAAATGTTGGTAAATTCAATTGTACTATAATTCTTTTGCATTTAATTTATCAATCTAAGTTTGTAAACTTACGAAGTGTACAACAAAATATAGGCAAGGATTCAACTTCTAATTCTACAGAAAGTAATTTGACATAAAGGGAAATTCTATTCTATCAAAGAGATTAAATTGACATGAAAGGAAATTATATTCTATGAAAGCTAGTAAATTGACATGAAAATGAATTATATTCTATGAAAGAGAGTAAATTAATATGCAAGGAAATTCTTTTCTATGAAATCGAGTAAATTCACATGACTTAAAATTGAAATTCACATTGTAATAAATAGTGATCATTGGTCTCAGTTTAACTTTTTTTATGGTGTTTTTCAAGTTCCTAGTTGATAACTATAAAGGAATAAACATTGGTTAAGAGATAGAAAGTATGAATCAATGTTGTAATGAAAATAGAACAGTGTTGTAAAAAAAAAGTACTTAAATTGATGCAACAGAATAAAACAAGCAAGAAGAAATAGTAAAGAATTCTATAGTACAAAAGAACAACATTGCATGTCCTGCACAAGGGACCCTCATGGTGGTCACATGAGCTTAAGAAAACATAGAAACTAACTTTGAATAGAATCAGGTATGCATATACACATGATGAAACAAAGCTCAAATGTTCATAATTATATTATAGAGAAATATTCCATACAATAATTAAAAATTTAAATTCTATGTCTCCCTTTCTTTGTTAAACACGATCAATATATAGAGCTTATGAAATAACAACCTTCATAATTTAAATGCTACAATTTAGAATAAAAAGTGATGGCTAACTGATTTGTAGCTATCATCTATATTCAGAGCTTATAACTCAGCTCATGCATGATGTATATGAACACGTAGCCAATCAAAATGTTATTCATGAGTGTTTTCCAGTGTCAATCTTGATGGGCTTAAAGGGTTAAAGGGAAAATAATAATCCTTTAACATACTTTAAATGAGTAGAATGTGACTAACCATCAGTAAAGAGCAATTAAGAATTCTTCACTAAATGATTAAATTGAAAAACTAGAAAATAGGAGCAATCAAGAATTCACTATTTATACTAGTTTAGAAGAAAACATTGAGAATAATAATGATTGAAAACAGAGTGCAACTAAGCAAATTCTGAGTTATTCTTTTTCATTTATCATTCAAATATGAAACATAAATGATATTTTAAACAAGGAAAACTATAAAACACAAGGTATAGATGAACTTATTGATCCGGTGTTTGATTCAAGAATTCTGAGAAAAGTCCTTAGCTCCAATTCTTCATCCAGCAAGCCACAAAGTTGGTCCAAACAACACTTTATTCCAAAATAGTCAATGTTACAGCAATGTCTAAGAATCCACACTCAATACTCCAATTGAGGTGGTATTTATACAAAAAATCTTTACAAAAATATCTCATAACAGAGTGAGATATATTCTAGTGATGACTAATTATTTTTATAGAAAAATAGAGACACTTAGTCTCGAAGATAGGAGAAAGGTGAACTGATGATGTGTTGTTCCTATTCTCGCTGAATGTGCTAGAGGTAGGCCCTTTTATTTGGCTTGTTGCTGTCCTCTTTAGTAACTCTGTGCTGGCTACATTGTTTTGACCAATACTTTTCACCTGTTCTGATACACTTCAACCTGTTTGACCTCTCTTCATCTTTGTTCATCCTGCTATGGTAAAAGCCCAAAATTTACATTTTACCAAAAGTAAATTTACAAAATTCTCAATATGTCTTCCCACCATTTTTGCTCTGGCAATCTATGTTTCTAGAGTTTCCTCAGAGTCTCATCAGTTTCTGTATATCTGAAAAAATTAGGCTGGAGTTGAAACAAGTGCTTTACCTCATGCTCAATATAAAATAAGTTCTCCAAGCTGTCATAGAGAACTCGGCTTGTGGGGAGTGTTTGTGTCCCTAATGCACTTGTTGATGAACTAGTTTGATCTCCATCATAATTATTCAATTTATCTACATAATTAATGTGCTTCATTAACCTGTCATTGATCAAAGGAATTGGTAGCCCTTTATTATGCAAAACTGTGAACTTCTCCAAAAAAGAATTAATTTCCACCTGCATATCTTGACATCTTCTTTCTAGATTCTGCATCAAAGTTCTTTCAGTTAACACCCTTTTGATTTCCAAAATAGTGTATGTCCAGTCTGAGATGCCAAGTGCTTCCAGTTGTTACCTATTTTTGGTATTCAAAAAATTTATAAGCCTATTGGCTTGTTCAGGCATTTGTCCTAACTCTGCTCTTGTTCTTTGAATTTCTACATGTGTTGTTTTCACTAAATCAACCTGCTCATAAATCACTTGGATAGATGCCCACACATCATTTATAGATTGAATGATGTTGGCCCAAAGGATTTTCTTGATCTCTATTAGGGGCTTATCAAAGGTGAGCTCTTGTTCTAATGTTTTAAATTTACTTTGTAAAGCTTTGATCTCTCTTGTTTTCTCTGCAACACTTATTTTGGATTTATCATAATTACTTTCTATCTTTGCCAATTTTTCCTTTACTTGTTTCAATTCTATGAGTTGTAATCTCATTTATTCCATGGCCTTTATCAATTCGTTTGTGCTCATATTAGTACTGCTACCTGTTGCTGTTGTTGCTGTTGATGTACCTATGATGGCCTCTACTGTGGCTGCTGGGACATTTGGAGCTACTGTTGTTCCAAGCGCAGAAGGGACTTCTGTTGAGACTATGGGAGTTACTTTAGGAGGCTGAGAGGTGGACTCTCCCTGTGTTTCCTTCAGTGCCTTCTCTAATGCCTACTCTGTATCATTCAATCTTTCATTATGTTTCAGGAGTAGGTCCATCATATCTTCTTCTGATTTCTTTTGTACAACTTCTACTATCTGAGGATGCCTTGAAGGGGACAACTTCAGCTGTTTCCTCAGGGCAGCAATGTCCTCTTCTTTCTTCTTGATCAGAGCCTATATGCCTTTAACATCTTTGGGATCATGTCCCAATCCAATGATGATTTCTTTTAATGATTTTATTCTGTTATCCTTGGCTAGGGAAGAGGCTTTTTCGAAGTGAAGTTAAGCAGCTGTATTATCCAAGGAATTTTGTAGCTTGTGGGCCATCATTGCTTTGTTAGCCAGTGTGGAATAGACCATTTCCCCAGCTTGCTTGTGAAGTTCAATCTGGTCCATAGGATGAATATCTTTGGCTAAGACCTCAAGGTTTGTTCTGATGTAATTTGTTGCTGACTGGGGTTGCTGCATCTTTGGCTTAAAATAACTCATTATCAGTTTGCCTTCATTAATATCATAAACTGACATCAATATCTGCTGGTGTGAGGGGGCCATCTTCAGATACTGATTATAAATTTGAAACCTTACTGGATCATTCCTGGCTTTTATCTCTATAAATGTCTTCTTAATATCTAAGGCCTGCTTGATTTGTGGTTTGGTTAATGATACTTCTACACTGTGTTGCTTTTCTAGTTCTTGCCTTTGTGAGCTAAGAGATGTTTCTGCCAATGGAGAAGTTTGTTGGCTCACTGCCCTTTCTTCTCTGTGGTTTTCTATAGTTTCTTTCATCATTTCCTCTTCTAGCAGAGGATTCAATCTTTGTCTTTTAGTCCCAGGCTGTTCCATGGGTCCACTGGCAGGAGTAGTGGTTTCCCTGTCCCTCTTTCTGCCTCTTTCCTCATTTAGAGGAGTTTGCAAGACTGGAGGAGTTGGTTCTTGACCCTGTTCTTTGGACCTTTCAGGCTGATCTGTCATTGTGGGCTATTCTGTGGTCTCTACTTCCTTCCCTTTAAGTGTGCATGTAGCTGGTATGTTGACTTTCGGTGGAGGTTGTTGAGAAGTTCCAGCACTGGATGCCCCCTTTTCTGGCCCTTGAGACAGCTTAAAAAATACTTGCCCAAAAGAATCCAGGTCAAGGGTTTTCTCAAGATTTCTCATAGCATTTTCCATCTTTTCCTATTCACTAATCTCTTCTATTAGGGTCCCTTCTACCCATTCATCCTGATTTGCAAACTGTACAATTTCTGGGATCATATAATCTATATAAACTGATAGCCTATTTTTTGTCCTTCTGTCACATATGAAACTATTTGGGTCATATGGCACCCATCAAAAACTTTTCTTCAATCTAAGGTGGTCTTGTAAAATCTTTTCAGCTTCTTCCCAAGCATCTCTAGAATTGATGACAAAAGGGCCAAACTGGTTCTTGATTCTTAGCTGGGCCTTTTTCTATGTGCTACAAAAATGGACCAAGTCTGCATTTATAAGCTGTCTAAAATATTCTATTGCAAACAATCTCATGGGCACATATCTAGGTAATTTGAAAGGGAAAAGTTCACACCCATACATTCTGATCTCTATGTGATTTTGATATAGGTACTAGTCTCCTATCCTGTACCATCTAGGGAGCTGCAGAATCTCTTCATGTCACCAGTGATCCTAGGAGGGGGAACTCTTATCAATAAAGTGGTTTCTAGATGTACAAACCAGTCAATGAACTCATCATAAGTGTAAGGGGACTCACTGGTTTTATGAAAGATGGAACTCCAAAAGATCACAGACCTTCGATTTCCTTTTGAGTCCAATTTCCTGATGGGGAAAGAAAAGCTGTCTGGCTGATGATACAACAAAAGATGGCATATAAAATATGTATATTTGAAGACTCCTTTCCTCTCCAAACTTATGAATTGATCATGGATTTTGTTGGCAATGAAAGTGGCATAGTCATATCTGACAGCAGGGGGCTGTCCTAGAGTAAAGATTGATAGTAAAACTAAGGTGATGTCATCAACATATTCACTGGAATTGAATCCCATGGTCAGGGATATCATTTCAACAATGAGTCTGCCAGTGTCAGTGAAAAAAGTCTATAGATAAGGAGATGGATCTTTGGGTTGGTGCTTTGGTAGCATGAAGGTCTGAGCAATACGGTTTATCTCTGATGTGGGAAATTGAGAAGCTTTTTCAAGTAGATACCCCATGGAAAGAGGAGAAATGGGCTCAGTGGATTGGAACTATATCATTTCATTAATGGACTTATCAGTTATGGGAAAAAGAACAGTCTAGGATGGGGACATAGTTGCTCTGTGGACAGGGTCATAGTTGGCACAACAATGATGAATTATTTCCGGGAAAACATGGATTGAGGGGAGGAAATACATGGGAAGATTAGATTCCCACAATCCAAAGATGTCAGACTTGTTTAGATAGCTTTCTCTGACTTGGAAAAAGGCTTGAAGACAGTTCCTGTCACTAGATAAATCTTTTATTTGAAAATCATTATCTGCAAGAGGTAGATAATCTAAGTCTTTGTGAGGTGCATTTATAGGCACGACATTCGGGGCTATGGGGGTTTCCATGTTTGGTTCTTGTGTATTCAAACTGGAATTGGGGATTTCTGTGGAAAAAAAGGACTAAACAACAGTTTTGGCATCTTTTATGGTGATTACAGACTGTTTTTACCTTGAATTTTGGCTTTCGCTGGTACAATTCTCAGTGGAAAACAAAAATTGCAGGGTTATAGGGCGAAATGAATAAATACCTGGATTAAATAGGTAAACTATGTATTTGCAGGCTGAATGACGAAATGCAGAGCACAATGCTGGAGTTTCTTGGCTGGGTGGTAGCTGAAAAGTTGGTGCAGTGGATTTAGTTATTACTTTGCATGGGAGCTTGGACGCAGAAAACTTCTGCAAAAATGACATTTTATCATTTATTTAACGAAATTCAGTTTGGCAGGTCTTTTTGCATTTATTAGGTAGATGACGTCAGCGTGATGGGACGTGCTTATCTTTATGCAGAAGGGTGGTAAGCGGTAAGCATCACACCACTTTTGGGGCTAGGCAATTTTGAATGGAGGGCGAGCGAACACATGGAGCGGGTGACGCGTGGTAGGGGGTACGGTGGAAAACCGTCAGGTGATCACAGGTTAACATGAGGTGGGAAGGGTCGTCGCAATATCGTCGTCGACCATTGGATGGGGACGCGATGATCAGACAGCTGACGGGCTATGGAGATGGAGGGAGTTTATACAACGAGGCCCAGCACAATAAAACATGGTTTAATCATATCGGGGCCAATTTTATTGGTTGATGGGTAGGTTATTGATTAAGCCGAATGGTTAATTAATCCCTTTGCGCAACGGGAAGTTAGAGTTATTAATGAATTACGGGTTAATTCATTAATCCCCTTTTTAAACTATATAATGGTTATATACCATTAGGGCGGGATTATATTTAAATTTGGGGTTTTATGTATAATTAACTAATACAGGAAGGGTTAACATTTCTTCGGGATTTATATAATAATAGTTAAAGTTAATATGAAAATTGTAACGGAAGCGCTAAGCAAAATATTGAAGTATACATTCAAACTTAGGCTAAAGTGGGAAAAGGGTCTTTCAAGCGATATTATGCATTTCCTAAGTAAAATAGGTTTTTTACTCAGAAAAACTTTATGAAATGAAATAAAATGCTGGATGGATGATTTTTTAAGTACTTAGGCTTTTAGATCATTGGGCCAAGGGTCCAGTCCCTCCAGAAGTCAGAGAAATGCTCCGAACCCCTTTGATTTTCAAAGTCCTTAACACTTCTAGGGGGAATTAGTGAAATCTTTAGGGGAAAATATGAATGGAAGTTAGTTATTTGTCCTTGCCTTGCTCAAATTGCATCAAGTGTAATGTATGCCTTGCACTGGTGATAAAAGTAAAGATCAACACATTTAGAAGCATTTTCATCACAAGTATCATTCTGCAACATCATCTACCTATCCTACCTACTTTAGCCTGACATTTTTTCTTCTTTAGTAGGGTGCACTTGGACTGACAAACCCTTATCACCCTTTTTCTTTTACATATGGAAGTCTATATAAATCTAACCTTATTACACGCAAGGGCTCAGATTACACTGTTGAGCTCCTTTTATTCACTCTACCTATCTACTTATTTGCCAAGATTAAACTGTTTGGTCAGATTTTATTCTCTCTCTATAGCATGAAATTGAAAAATGAATGAGTCAAGTTTAAACAATTTGACTCTTCATCAATTGTGGCATAAGATTAACAAGTTGCACACAATTGCTTATTACAGAAAATGAAATAGTAGTGGCATTTAGACTCGCACACTTTCCTGGTCTATTTTTTTTTGGGGTTCATTTCTTCTCATTTTTTGACCATTTTATTCTTTTTACCCTTTGATTTTTCTTTTATGGTATACCCTCTTTACTTTTTTTTAAGTTTTTATTTTTATTTTTTGAAAATATGGAAAACCTTTGCAATAAGAAAAGGTATGAACATATTACAGAGCTCATCAAATCAATCATAAAATATGACACCTATTGCTATAGGAGCATAACAGCACCATGTCATAATCCTCCAATGATCTGCCTCTGCACTATGCTACACAACCATGTTGAATATAACTTTGACTATGCCATTGTGATGACACATTTACTTCTTTATTGTGCCTAGTAGGTAAACAAGCATCATGTTTTCTTTTCCCATATATCCCTATACTTAATTCGGCTAAGATGCTCCTAGAAATTCGCCAATGAAGAAATCTGTGATAGGTCCAAAGAGGATCTACATAATTTGTTAATTTATTGAATGATCACATATTAGCTTCATTTTACAAAGAAAACATATAAAACTATATAATAATGGACACATTACCATTGAAAGTATTTTGTGTAATCATTGTAGCTCATATGCCATATCTAGATTTAGTTTTTGACAAATCTATGTAGAAAGGATGGTTACAAAGGTATCCAAAAGCTAAAAATGGTCAAAATTATGATAGCAAGGTGACAAAAAGAATCTAATTTCTCATCCCATCAAGGCCATAATGGAATATATGGAAGAGAAGGATGTGGACATGGTTAGGGATGAACTTATTTCTTTACTTTCTAGAAGGATGATTATATCATCCTCAAGTTGCCACACAAAGAGAATTTTGTATTATATACAAAGTGCGAGACCATTATTTGGACGACTATCTCATAATGTTAGAGAAATTAATGAGTAACTGAACTATAAATATTCTTCTTAGTGTACTAAAAAATGAAGTAGTAAACTTAAATAATCTACATGCCATCATGAGATTTAGAGCATGTCAAGTGAATTACATTAATAAAGAGTCACTAGTGCAAGAAATGAAGAATATATACATTGATCCTAATCTTAACTAGGAAGAATCAGTAACACAAGAGGCACTATATTCTTCAAGAATAATGAGTACAACAAATCTGCTAGTCATAGGGGTAGACAAAAGAGCTTAATAGTTATCAAATATGTTATCCTAAAATAATTTTTGTAGTTATTGAAAGAAAAATAGTTAATTGTTTGACTACATAAACTCTTGAATATTTTAGAAGAATATAAAGAAAAATTATGATCTTATAAACATATATAGTAGTTGTCATAAGAAAAAACCTAATATGACTATGACCCTCAAGTCAATATAGAAATCAATGACTACATGGTACATCAAGTTGTGGTTGACTTTAAGTCACGAGTCACTAATCTTTTGAGAGACATGGAAGAAATTGATAGGAGCTATACTTGCACACACAACCAATTATATGAAATTGGTAGACCGAATATTTTTGAAGCCTATTGGGACATTTAAGAACATCTATATTATCATATTGGGAATCCAAACCCTATTTAACTTGAAAGTAATCAACCTATTTGAAGGCATACCCACTTATTCAACATTGGTCATACATACTTGGTGTATAAAGATGGATGCAACTATCTATTTGGAGAGAGATAGAATTAATCTCATGGGGAATGATAGAAAAATTACAACACCTTTGAACCCTAAGAAAGGAAATTCTTGGGTTTGAAACTTGGGATGAAGACGTAGAAGCTAAGAAATTATAATTAGAACAAAGAAAATATACAACGTAACACGTCAAGAAAGTTTCTACATGTTTCACACTTAGAAATTGGCCATATTTTAGATACTAAGATATATGAGTAAGAGATGGAAAATTATGAGTCATGGGCTAAGGAGTGTTGGTCGATTAAGGTAATCCCAATCCATAATTTTTGTTCATGTTTTTCGATCAAAGAATTACATATAGTGTATGAAAAAAAGATCAAACAAACACAAACCCTCCTATCCATTGACTTAAATATGGGAATAAATGGATATATTAATATTTATGGGAAGAAACTCCCCTTTAGCCGATGATGACAAGGTATCAAAAACAACATGGGTAGATGCAAAGTCTTGTGCAACCTTTCACTAGTCAAGAATTCATTGGTGAGAAATGAAACTCCATGACCATAGACATGGACAGTCATAATGACAGATTTTATGGAGTGATTTGGAGGTAAACTAAGTTATCCACAACAATCTACATTGACATGTTTGATTTTGGCTTCAACCTTATATCGCATATCATTAGTGAAAGAATGAGTTGAAAATAAATGGCTACATAGATGAAATAGTGAATATGATACTATTGAGAAGTGATTAGTGTATTTTGGGTACATGATTGGTGGAAGGAAACTCAAGATAGATCCCATGAAGATGAAGTTCAACACCAAGTGTCTAGTTACTACTAATGTCATTGAAGTTATGAGATTTTATGGGATAATGTACTATATATAACATCCTTTTCAAGGGTAATTGTACCACTTCATGCCATAAAAATTCGTGGAAAGAATTTCATCTAGGGAAATAATAAACATATATATTTCAATGAGCTAAAATAAAAAATCAATTAAGCACTAGACCTTGCATTGTCTAATTTGTTGAGGCATTTCTAAGTGGAGATATATGCAAGTGGAAATGCTATGGGAGTTATCTTGATTTAGGGATGTATGCTAATATACTATAAAATGTCTGATAGAGGAATCATGAACTACTCTACATATGATTAGGAACTATATGCCCTTGTTAAAGTTAATAAGTGGAAAGAATATCTTATGGGTAATGAAACTATCACTTACATTGATACCTTACCACTACAATATTTGGGAATACAATAAGCTTTAGCAAAATATACATTAAAAGTGGAAGGGATTTTTGTAGTGTTTTCATCTAGTCATCAAATTGAATAAGGGTAGCACCAATAAGTTGGCATACATCCTTTCATGGAAAGCCATATCCAATATTACATCTTTGGAACTATTATGCACTTAATGTATTTTACCCATGATGCATACAAAGTGGCATTCACAGAAGGTGTGGATTTTAGAGAGGTTTCTACATAGCTATAAAGCCAAATTCATGTAGAAGAAGGTGATGGTAAGGCTAACTATCTTTGAATAGGTCTAAGTGTACTTTTGGATACCAAAGAGCCTCATCTCTAAGAGGAATACTATAATCCTTAGTTCCCTTTGGAATAAAATATGGGAAAATATGGATACCAAATCGAAGAGATATATAACCCTTTATCCATTGACATATGGGAATATATAAGTCAACATGAATTTGGTTCAAATTTCAAGGGGATACAATTAGAAGCATTTGAAGTCTTGGGATGAAAATCTAATATATATTCAACACTCTTATGAAAAAGCAATGCAGACTTCTACAAATTCAATCTCCTTTTAAAACTTTATTTGTCTATTGGATTCCCTCACCATTTGATGTTTTTCATGGATAGAGAGGAAGAGTTAGGGAAGAAAACATAAGAGAAGAACTAAAAGATGAGAAATGTCTTGAAAATATGAGGAAAGCAAATTTGTAAGTATGAAAGACTAAAGTAGTCACTAGGAAAAAACAAGGCTCAACATGATTAGCATAGAGTCGAGAAATAATTCAAGACAAAAGATAGAGTTTAGTTGTATTTGAATGAATAAAGGCTATAATTCCTTGGAAATAAGTTGAAGGCTCTATGGTATGATCCATTTTAGGTAGTAGAGAAGGCAGGTTATAATTATTTTAGTCTTAATCTACCCCTATATATGAACATTTACTTAATAGTGAATGTGGAAAATCTAAAACTTTATGAGCCTTCCATGTTGGATCAAGAAACTAAGAAGTAGGCCATACCTACCATAGAGGACTTGGAACTAGAAGTTAAGGTAGAGTTAGTAGAAGATAAAATTTTAGATAAGTATTCTAGAAATAACAAATATGGGAAGCATGACCTTTCATAGATTAGGTTGAAATATTAACTTTTAAGCAACAAAAAATGGTACTCTTGGAAAAAGGTAGAGGGGAATTTTCTCACCTCATTAGTAAAAATATTGAAGAGCCGAAAGCCTCCATTAATGGGGAGGTATGATTCATAATGGATCATTATATAGATTTTCTTCTCTCTTGGTACTTTCTATGTGGAATAATTATAGGAATTGACTTGCAGAGCTCATTTCAATGGTAGTCCTTGTTTGGATATTTGGGCTCTAGAACATTCCATAGATGATTTGATGTAGAAAATGGAACTTTAACGGGTCAAGGCCTTTTCAACATAGCTTCTATAACCTCAATGTCATTGTACATGTAAAACACTTTCCAATGGTGTAAAAATCACTTCAATTGGAATTTGAATGTGGAAGTTATGCCCCCCATAAGTTTAGCTACCTTGTTTCACATCCTGATAAAAAGTTGATACCACATCAACCCCCATCACTTATTTATGGGGCTAATCACATGTTGAATTTGAAGAAGATTATAAAAGGTACAAAACCTTGGCACTAAATGAGGGTTGAGGTATGCGAAACCTTGCCCCTAAATGACTATCTTACTATGTGAAACATTGTGTAGAGAGGGGGTTCAGTTCTTTTACAATTGTACTTGTTTAATAGTTGAGAAAAACATCTAATAGTGGGATTCATAATTGAGGAAGAAGAATATCATGTAGCAACTATTTATGGAACAATGTCAAAGACAACCCCATATTGAGCTCCCCTTTCTTTCTATTTGCATTTTCATAACTGAAGAAAAGAGAGCAGAGCATAGGTCTCACATTCTAGTTGGGTTTTTTTCTCATATATAGTACATTTTGTGTTCATTTGTGTGGATGGTGTGTTCATTTTATTTTCCTTTCATTTTAATATTTCAGTTAATTTTATCTAATTTAACAATAATCTAACAATAATAAATTTGAAATGTAAGTAAATGAAACTATAAAATAAAAGATTTCAAAATATTATAAGATTCATTTTGACAAACCATTTTAGTGAAATATATACTACACTTTACATATAAAAGATGACACTTTTAATAATATGAGATTGTTATCTTTAACTTACACCCCAAATTCATTGCATCAAAAAAATCAATAAATGGTGAGTAAAATTTGTAATATTTTTTTTCAAATAGAAAAAATCTTTATATTCTTGTAAGAGAAATGTAGATATTCCTTCCCACTTGGGTATCACTACTAATATTAGAGTATTAGCTCAAATTTGTAGCTATTATCCAATAAATTTGATATTTTCTTTTTTCCTCTTCAAATAATAATATTCCTATAAAAACTAAAGACTTTTTTCTTCCAATCTCCTTCTAGTGTATCTAATTACTATTTCAATGAAAATTATTATGATTTGACTGGAAAAAGGAAAGATATATAATTTCCTATGAGGACATAGATTAAGGAGACAAAGGCACATCTTGGACTAGAGGATCCTCATAAAATTAATGATGATAAAATTTTCTACCTAAAGAGAGAGTGTTTGTTTGGACAATTCATGAGCTCGTCTATTTATTTCCTTGTAGATGTGCACAAAGGATGACCATTCCAAGCATAAAAATATATATTTTATTTGATAAATGATGGGTTGAAGGTACACATTCTAAATATTTTCCTTGTTTTTTTCCCATCCAATCACAATTTTTGAGTTTTCAAGAAATTGTAACTTAGATATAATGATATTTATTGCTTGAAACAAGAGGGCCCATAATGCAAAAAATTATGCTTTCATGTTAGTCCCCTGACTAGGTGCATACATGGCCTAATAATAGGGAGAACCAAATAAAAACATGATCATCCCCACATGAAACTGAGGTCGATGACCTTTGCTAGCTTTGTTAAACACCCCCCATAGGACGTTAGGCTCTAGATGAGGCGTTATATGGCTTTTTGGCCTGTCCTACTTGACGTGTAATTGCGAGGTATGTGTTATATTCTTTGCATGAATTATATGCACCATGAACATTAGGATGTTTGCCCCCCTAGTTGGGGGGTTATGCAGTGGGGAAAGAGCCCTGCTACATGTGGTTGCGGGAAACAACTTGAGATTCTTTTTTAGGAATTTGTTTGCATCCGTTTTTGACATTTTTTGGCCCATGATTATGTTGAAAGTGGTTTTGTAGTGCATGGTGGGTTTTCCTATGGTTTTCATGTCTTAGTGATGGAAACATAGTTGTATTGGCAATTCATGTATGCGATAGGAGATATATTTTATTGTAATATACTATATAGAAAATATAATGAGAAAAGATTACTAGCTTTTTCGAGTTTGTGTTTCCAGGTTAAAATTTCTGTGTAAGTTTGAATGTTTTTCATTATATCTTTTTATTTTTTATTTTATTAAGAATATGTTTGCAATAATTATTTGTATAGGGTTTAAACCTACATTTGTACGGAGAAGGTTTGGCTTCAAGGGGGTGCCTTTATGGCTAAGGGGTTTTTCTTAGGCCTATGGTACACCCTGTTGTTGTTGGAGATATGTGGAAGTGATTCTTTGAGTGAAACGAAATGACAAGTAGTTCTAAAATAGAGATTGAGAAATTCAATTGATAGAGTTTCGAGTTGTGGTAACACAAAATAGAAGACTTGTTGGTGGAAAGAGATTAGTGGATTGTTGTAGATCCAAGCTTTGTATCAACAGGGATGTCAAAAAAAGACTGGAATAAGTTGGATTGAAAGGGAAAAAACACAATATGTTTGTGTCTCTTACATTCAATATTATTGAATGTATTAGGGGAAGTTACACCAAAGGTTTTATGGGACACATTAGGGACTTTGTATTAGTCTAAGTCCCTAGTGAACAAATTGTCCTTGTATAAAACGTTGTATAACCTAAGGATGAAGGATGGAGACTCAACGAAAAAGCATATAAACACCTTAAATACTATGGTGAGTCAATTTTTATCAATTATTATTAATATTTCAAATGAGGATAAGTTCATGCTTTTTTTATTTTCTCTACCATACTCATGGGATGTTCGCGTTGTTGCCACAAGTAGTAATGCGACTACCTTAAATTTGATGAAATAGTCTCATCCTTGTTATCAAAGGAGATGAGTCAGGAAAACATGGAGAGATTAAATATATATGCCTTTTCTCTAAGAGGACACTCCGAAAGCGTAATTAAAAATAATTCCTCAAGTGAGAGATATAAATCTCTAGGAAAGTTCATAAATATGTGTTGGAAATGTGGAAAAGAATGACATTAAAAGAAAGACTATAGAGCCAAATTTGTAGAGAAAGGAAGGTATTTAAAGATGCTCCTTCTGTAGAATAAAACACCTCCTTAAATTATGGAGGGGATGTGTATTTGGATTCTTCAAGTTCATAGGCAGATTATGATACATGGTTGGTCGACTTAAGCACATTTTTTCATATGAATCCTCATAAGGAGTGGTTTTTTGACTATGAATGATTTGATGGTGGTGATATTTTTCTAGGATATGAATTAAGAGCCAAAATTAAATGACAAGGTAAATTCAAGCTGAATCTCATGAACGGAGGAATTATGAAACTTCCTGGGGTTTTTCACATCCTAGGATTAGCTAGTTTTATTTCTATAAGCAAGATGAATGATGCATGTGTAAGAATGATATTTGGAAAGGATATGTGCATGATGGTTCAAGGGGAATTGGTATTGTTGAGGGGAGTTTGGATGGGAAATATACATAAGATGTTGGGAAGCATTGTTAGTGTTGGATGCAATAGTTCCACTGTTCCTGAGACTTCAGTAGAAGAATGAAAAACTCTTACAACTTTAGGAGAAAAGAGTAAGTTGTAGCATCAAACACTAAGAGATATTGGGAAGACGGTCCTTTGAGTATTGCATGATAAAGGTATAGTATAAGGTATGCCTTATTGCTATTAGGATTTTTATTTATGTGAACGTTGTTTATAAGGGAAGCATAATTGGGAGAGGTTATATTATGGTTCTTAGAGGGAAGAGGGAATAGCACAACTACTTCATAGTAATGTGTTTAGACCTATCTTGGTTCCATCCTTGAGTAAATTTTTATATTACATATCATTTATAGATCTTGAGGAATACATTGACATATTTCCTTAGGAATAACTTTGAATTGTTTGATAGATTTAAAGAATTTAAGGTTCTAGTGGAGAATGAGACAAAGAAGAAAATAAAGATGTTGAGGACAGATAATGGTGGAGAGTTATGTGGGAAGGAATTTGAGGAGTTCTATTAAAAAGTGTGATACATAATAGTAGAATACTACCCCATACAAACCTAAATAGAATGGAGTTGCATAAAGGATGAATAAGATGTTGATGTGAAATTGGTTAGGACAAGAATTATGGGACGATGCAATAGATATTGTATGTTAATTGGTAAATAGATCACCCTCATCAGTGTTGGATGACAAGACTCCACCTAAGGTATGGATTGATAAAAACCATATCTCACACATCTCAAGGTATTTGGTTGTGATGCATATGTATATGTTAGAAAGGAAAATATAGCCAATTTCGATGGTAAATCTAAAAGGTGCATCTTTATTGGTTATAAAGATGGTTTAAAATTTACAAGATTCTGAACCCAAAAACAAAGAAGGTTGTGTATAGTTGAGATGTGGTATTTAGAGAAGTGAAATATGTTATCAAATAGGAAGTCATATGAAGGGAGAGAGAACTATATAATATAGATTTTGAACTAAAGGATGATGATTTAGACTCTACAAAAGAAAATGAATAATAATAAGAAGAAGAACCACCTACTCTAGTTTTGAGGAGACCGATTCAGGAAAGAATACAAGAAAAAATGTATACTTCACCTAATTCGAATTCAAAAATTTTATTTTTTTGTTACTTATGATGATCTTATAAATGTTAGGGAGGCAGTGGACTCATAGGATGACAAACTCTAGAAAAAGGCCATGATTGAAGATATGATGACCATGGAAAAAAAATGAGGCTCAATATCTAGTGGAGTTTCCAACTAGAAGAAAACCCATTGGAAACAAATGGGTGTTTAATAAGAAGTTGAATTCATAAGGAAATGTGAAGAAATGCATAGCTTGGTTAGTAGGAAAAGGGTATTCTGAAGTGTAGGGAATTTACTTTAGTGATAACTTTTCTCCTTTTGAAAAGTTGTATTCTATAGATTTATTTTATATGTTGTTGTTGCTTTTGGTTTTAAGATAGAAAATATGAATGTGAAGACAACATTCTTACATGGGGGTTTGAAAGAAGAGATCTACATGAAACAACTATAAGGATTTCAGTAAGGGTAAGAAAGAGTTGGTATACAAGATGAAAATGTCCTTATATGGATTGAACCAATCACTAAGGACGTGGTATCAAAATTTTCATACATATATAGGGACTTTTATTTACAAGGAGAAAATTGGATCACTGTTTGTATTTTAAATTAGTTGTTGATCATCTTATTTATTCGGTCATGTATGTAGATGATATGTCGTTGATTAGAAATGATAGGAAAATCATCCGTGATGTAAAAGCTCAATTGTAGCATGAAGGATTTTGGTGCTGTAAATCTTATCTTGGGCATGGAAATTAAAAGATGTTGGGGAAAGAGGGAACTATGGTTAAATTAGAGGGTGTTTATTGAGACAATATTGTAATGGTTCAACATGTAGGAAAGTAAACCGATGAAGGTACCTCTTCCTATAGGTGTAAATTTTTTTACAAATTAATGTCCCAAGACGTGAGAAGAGGAAAAGGAGATGTCCTCTACTCCATATGCTAGTGTGGTTGGTAGTTTGATGTATGCAATGGTATATACAAGATGATACATTGCACATGTAATGGGAGTATTGATCAACTATATTTCAAATTTGGGGAGGGCGCATTAGAAAATGGTAAAGAAATTATTTAGGTATATGTGTGGCACTAATGGATACAGATTATGCTACAAAGGAAGACGAGGATTGGACAGAGTGTTGGACATTCATCACTTTTTTGATGCATACTGGGCTAGAGATCTAGATCAAAGAAGATCTACAAGTGGGTATTTATTTAACCTTTTTGGAGGAGAAATTAGTTAGATGAGAATGAGACAATTTATAGTGGCACTTTAAAGTATAGAAGTTGAATACGTGGTAGCCACTCATGCAAGTAAGGGAGTATTTTGGTTACAAATATTATGTTTAGGTATGGGTTTGGTACAAAAAGCTATAAGGATATATTATGACAACCAAAGTGCAACTTACTTGGAGAAGAACCCTTCTTATCATTAGAAGAGAAATGATAATGATGTTCAATATCACTTTGTGAAGGATATTTTTGAAGACAAGAAGGTGTTTCTCGGAAAGGTGGACACTTTGAAGAATGTTGTAGATGCCTTAACAATATTTGTGAGCACTAGAAATCTCTCTTGGTGTAGAGAAACAATGAGCATCACTTCCTTGAATTGTTGATTGCCTACCCATGTGGTCCCCTATATGCAAAGAAAACAACAAGTGAAAGATTGTTGAAGTCGAGAGGGCGGACCAGGACTGCAAAAATGGGGTGGATTAGAACCACACAAATAGCGATCCCTTATATTCAAATAAAAAAAGTAGTGGGAGATTGTTGAAGTCACATCCGTAGTCCCACAGTTTTGCTGAAAGCAATTTTTTGGCACATGGTGGTTTTCCCATGGCTTTGTAGTTTCAGTTATGGAACTATGGTTGGATTGGTGTTTCATGTATGCAGGAAGCGATATATTGTATTGTAATATAATGTATAAAAAATATAAGGAACCGCCAATAAACAGTATACCAGGGACTACACAAATGGCGACCCTTTTATTCAAAGAAAACAAAAAGTGGGATATTGGTAAAGTCACATCGACAATCCCATGATTTTAATGAAAGTGATTTGTGGCACATGGTGGTTTTGCCCATGGTTTTGTAGTTTTTATTATGTAACTACACTTGGATTGGTGGTTCATGTATGTTGTAGTTGATATATTGTATGGAAAATATAATGAAGAAAAACTTTCTAGTTTTCCGAATTTGTGTTTCGAGGGTAAAATCTCTTTGTAAATTTGTGGGTTTCCCGTTGTATCTTTTCTATTTTTTATTAAGAATCTATTTGTAACAATTAAATATACATGGTTAAAACCTACATTAATGTGTATTCCATAGATAAATTTTCAATTTTTTCATCTACCATATTTATGAAGACCAATATGTCTTAATAAATCACCATATTCCTTGCCAAACAAATGCAATACATAAGAAAAAGTAGGAGAGATTTGAAACCATTAAGGAAGACTTCATAATAACAAGAACTAAAACAAGATTCCAAGCTAGAGCCTTCCCAAGAAAAGGATAAATCAAATTATTTCTTTAGGATCACCCACACTTGTGTTGTGTATAAGAAAGCAATTAATAGGTGACTAAGAATATTTGACTCACTTTTGCATAGACGAGATCTTCTTGGGCTGGTCAAGTCTCTATTCATTAGATTTTCTCATGATAATGATTTGTTATTTATTGCCAACCGATTGATAGTTCTAGAATGTTCCACCAACGGAAGGGGTTCTCCCCGGTGTGAAGTCCCCACCAATCCTTACACCATTTGGGGTAGTAGCCCCATCTACTATGTGGGCCCAGTTACCACCATGAATGTTTTTCTCCTAGCCATCAAATGTGGATAAATGAGTGTGAGACCAAGTATGTGATGCTTGAAGAATGAGGATGAAATCAACTCTTAATTGACAAGCTAGTAGAATGATGTATAAGAACCTAATAGAAAAACAATAAGAACAATATACCTTAAGAGAAATGAGTTAGCTAACTTCATCTTAAAACACACAAGCAAAAAGATACTAGAAACTAGTTGCAAATTAGTTGACAGTTAGTTTCTATCATATAATGGAATAAGGAAAGAAAAGAATCAAAGAAAACATATAAGCCATAGTGATGAATTAGTTCATCGACATAAAGCCTACATGAAAGCACATAAATAAACTTGATTAGAGTATCATTTAGCTAGTACAACCAAGAGAGGAATGCATGGGAATCTGTGTCAAAATGAAGAACTTCTCCTTGATAATGCTGCCAATTAAAATACATGAGCCATGAGCCCATCAAAAACAAATATTTGGATGGGAGGGGTTGATATCATTCCCAAGACCAAACTCTAGCCTCACCACAACTCATCGTGCTATATCCCAAGAGTAGAATGCCTCTAGATCCTTAAGCATAAATCAACTATCTAATTCTTGGCCTAGATTAACTGTTAAATTCCTTTCTAAATTAGGTATGAGGATACATCTATAGAAGTGAGTGGGTGACCTTTCACCTCCCCTCATAACCACTTTATTCCCTAATGTCCTTTTGGTTCTATCATGACCTATTCACTCTTTATGACTTTGCATGGATTTTCATTTTGTTATTTTTATAAATGCTCTAAAAGAATATTCACGTTATGATAATAAATCTTCAAAATATTTTTTCATGAATCGTGAAGCCTCTAAGTATATTGTGATCTTAGATAGATAATGATTGCTATTGATAATTCCAAACTTGAATGAGATATTGGGAATGAACTCAGACACATGTCAATTATGATGGAGATTTGTTCACTAGCTTCTCATTGCATCTTCAAGTTGTCATATGCGTCATACACATCCTCTATGTTCTAGTTTCATAAAAGAAGCAAGATCTATGATACATGCAATATTCTTCCAAGGATGAGATGGTTCTTGCAAGTGTGTTAGTAATCCTAACCAATATACATTTTATTTCATGTTAGACTCATGCCTCATCAAGAATGCTCTTTTAGCCCTGTATAGCTCTCTCTAAATTATCTTATCACTATGTAGGCCTCTTCGTGAGGATGCCAACTCATTGATATCTTTCAAAATTCATGACCTTTGTTTTCAGATCTAAATTTTGACCAACTTCTCTTCTTCATCCAATAGACAAAAAAATGCCTTGGCCTTTTCTTGTCTTCTGCGGCCTTTCCTTGCTTTGAAACCATTTTGATTTTTCTCTCGCTTTGGCTCTATCAACACATTTAGTCCTTCATATTTTGCAACTTTTATTTCCTCTTGATGTATCTTAAATTCAACATCTCCAACACCATCTATGTGGTCAGTTTTTGGCGCACAAGCAATAATTGTTACAACTAAAGGTGCAATAAGTTTTCCAAAATTAGAAATATACTCCAATTTTTTTTCCCCAACGTCATTAACATCTTCAAGAGTTACTATTTCTGCAACATCAATGAGACTTTCATGACCTTGTTGTTGGTCCATGATAGTATGGCCTAATGTATCACTCTCCATGATAAAGTCCAAATTGCCAATAGATGGGACATGATCGATCATTGTTGTCAAGTGCTCACTATCCTTTATAAGGCCATCCATGTATCTAGTAGGTTCTTATTTTGTGACACCAAGCTATTTCAACCTTCAAACCTCTTGAACAACAACTTTTACTGCTACTTTCTAGTTCTTGGGCTTTGTAGGAACTATAAGTGTGCTAAAAATCAACTTTCCCTCCCTGAATCCCTATGGTCTAATTCAATTGTGGTAAAAGGAGGATTTGAACTCATATATCTAATATTGACCCAAAAGTGCAATGCAGAAAGGAAAGTCCTTTTCATGAGTACATCCCTCAAATCACCATAGATTTGCACCCAAGAATCTTACAAAATAGAAGGATAGAAAAGTTTTGAAGCAATTCATGCTGAAAATATATGGCTTTTTCAATTTATGTCCTGCTCTAGGCAAAGACCATTCATGCTTAACCGATGGCCTTATCATGTGCATTTCCCATTTTAACTATTTTGATCATTGTTCTACTAAAGATGATGGTGTTTCACTAATAATAACATCAACTAATGAAGTTGGTAACTTGGGTGTAAGAAAGTTGGTCATAGTACCAAATGCATTTGGAAGAGGTGCAACAAATAATTCGCTTGCAGGAGGAGTTGACCCAAACACAACATCTATGTGATACATAGTATTTGGAATACTATATATATTTCTCACAATATATAGTGTCACATTACCAGGGAATTACAAACGCTCATAAGAGTTTCAATTGCCTCTACATCCCAATTTTTAATGTACGACTCCAATCCAATCAAAAATCTTTTATCGAGTTTGTTTTCTAAATGTAGTTGTTGCAACAATTGGAAATCAATCATGTATTGTATAATGTTAATCATTTGAAGCTCTGAATTTTGGTTGGAAAGGGATTTCATGTAGGGCTTCTAGTACAAATCGAAACAAAGATCCATATGAATCCCTGCTCAGGAAAGGATAATGGACATGAAACGCATCATGATTAAAATATGTATACATTCAACCGTATTCTTGTACCAAGAAGTTTCTCACGCTTCATAATTCCAAGGAAAGAAACATATTCAATCATATGGGCAATGCCCTTATCATCTTCATCCTCATCGACAGATCCAATATGAATTTTGATGCGAGTCTCAAATCTATTAGGAGGGACTTTGTTGGGGAGAATCACACAGCGTATTCCATTCTTAAGTTGTTCATGATCAATTTAAGAATCCTTCCAGATCAATTTAATTTCATGCTCCCATATTCCTAATCTTTGCTTCTCTAGGAAGCCGCCCTTAGGCCATGTTGTGCTTGCCACGTGTGGCTCATCTGGCCCTACTGTTGCAACAGGTGCTATAACTAAGTGTTTCTAAAGACCATGAAAATTAGATATTCTCTATGGCCTCTGCCAAAGGAGAAAATTAGAATTTGTAAGTGAAGTTCATTGTTGAGAAGAAACGTCCATAAAATATTTCCTTCGAAGAAACAATTGATTAGAAACCCATCTTCTGTTTCTGCTAGATATTCCTGTGACTCATATAAGCCAGACACAACACTCAACTTCGAGAATAATTTCCTATATTTCTTACTGTCTGCACTGAAGGTCATGCGAGACAGTGATTTTTGTTTTCCTTCCAAAAATCTGTTGATTACTACCTACAGTTGCACTATGCAACGCATCTTAAACCAAAAGATTCCAATTTTGGAACTGATATCCAATGTTTGTCAATACACTATCCCTAATGATGAATGCCAATGGCCATACTCAGAATAAAATCCTTGGTTGCAAATTCAAATTCTAGTATATTCACAGGTCCAACTGTTAGCACAGGTCGCAGTTTCAAGCGCGAGTTACAACTTTAGGCTTTAGCGTAGGTCTAATCTTGGAATTACAATGCCACTGATAATTGGAAATGTGATTTGTGACGGGATTTAAGACCAATGATAATCGTAGTTTCAGGCTCCAATATAAGTAACATTTCCCAATTCTAGGTTCATTTCCAACTGCAAATGTGCTTTGTGTTTTCAAAGTAAATGCTTCCCATACCAGTCACAAATCTGATCTCTAGATGCAGTAGAGATTATAATTGCGACTCGCAACTTTACAAGCCTCCTCTCTAGTTGCAGATTTGATTTGTGATGTCACTATGGCATGTAAATGAGATATTTGACGGTTGACCAAAAGAGGGATACTAATCACGCCTTTAAGCCACAATAATTCTGAGCATACTGTTGTTGGGAAAAGTATATACTCAGAATGCCCCTATCCCACTCTAAGGTGTGACAGTGCCTTAGCAACAAACAAGGAAAACTACTTTCGTATTCTTCTTTATGAAATGTAAACAAAGAGGAAGGATGTAACTAACCTGTGTCTTTCGCTAGTTTGTTGATCCAATCGCTCTCCTCTTTGTTCGCTTCCCGCTACCTGCTCCCTTTCTTGCTCAGCTTCACCAAGTTCCTGCAAGATCACAGAAGAGGAAAACTACACAAAGACATAGATTTACATTCATAAATAGGTTAGGATCAGATTTAAGCTAAACATGCAAATATAACAAAACATCATTGATACACAAGCATGTAGGAGAAACTCAAATAGCTTTATTGATATAATAAGAAGATCCAAGAGGAGATACAACCAAGTGAGTCCCGATCCAGCATCTACCTCCCAGCAAAGGAATCCCTTCCTCACCTCCAACAAAGCATAAATCACCCAATGCACTAATCTCAATCTCAAAACCAACAACAATTCTCTGCAAAGTACAAAATTCCAGCCTCCGGATCTCTGGGATGAGGGATCCATATATAGATGTAAGCAGAGAGGATGAGTCAGCTTATGTTTTGACTTGTGGCTTCTCTCTATCAGTTCTTGCTTCCACTTGGAGGCTGAGAGCCTCTTACTCATCCTTGGTCGAACTTAGTGAGGCAAGTGTCATCGAGGAAGATTCTGGAAGCTTCCATTGTCTGTCCACCTCGCGGAATGACACTGCCATTTGGCATTTCCCGCTCAGCGCACCCTGGTAGTGCATTTAGGTGCGTTGCAACGCACCTAGCTAGTGTACTGGGGTGCTATGCAACGCAGGTAGCTAGTGTAGCAGCTGAAATGGTCTTGATTTGACTGATTCTGAGTAGTTTCTGGTGGAGAACTTCTGGGAGAAGCTGTCATTGGTTGACCTTGTTCCTTTAGGGGTGAGAACAAAACTTTTAGGGACTTTGGATCCTTTGGATTATGGACATTTCATGCTTAAAGCTGTAAGGCACAAAAATGTCTATAACACATACTCTAAAACCGTGACTTGCACCTTGCATAATCTAAACTGTGACTTGCATAATCTAAATGACCTGGTCAAATGCGGTGAATGGGACTAAAAAACGCTATTATACTCGAATAATATAATTCCGCAGGGATTTCAACTAATCTATCATACAAATTCAGTGAAAAATCCACATGCATAGTTTATCTCAAATGGATTCATACAACCTCATGCTGCACACCGTACGATCTCGCCCATCAAGTTATATGAATGCGTTCAATAACATTCACGTGCTTTCATCCGCAATCTACAGTAAAATTACATGAATATGGGACATCGAAACATTGAGATGTGGGTCCAATTTGGGAAAGAAATAGCTGCAATGGGAGAAGAGAGGTTAGGGTTCGAGATCACATGTGTGAAATCTCAGAATCGAGAAGCAAATCATGTGAATTCACAAGAGTATGGTCAGGGGAGAGAGAATGTTATTTCTGTGCACAGAGAGGATTGAGGATATGCATGTGGGGAGCTATAAGTGTTCAAAGTGAGGTAAATGAATTGATCATATTTCTAGTGAATAAGACAAAAGGTAATGATGGTGTGTGAGGGGTCGCAGTGAAAAAGTGCGATATGACTTTATTGTTTGCGATGGAGGTAGTCTTAGTGACATATCACAATTATAAATGGAAGTCACAAGACATTGTGAACTAGAAATGCAATTTGTGACTAAAGAGGATAAGCTTAAGTAAGTCACAAATTGCATTTCCAAAGTATAAGAAGACTAACACTATAATTTGAGATTGCAACTTATAAGAGGCAGAAAACACATGGTTTAAAGTTTTAATGCTAGGCTTGCTACCATGAAATGGACTCATAGTTAGTTCAAATTAGGGGTTAAGACTTAGGAAATCACATGAAAAGGATTTTAGGGAATTTTCCAAGTAAAGGGGAGTCCAAACTCATTGTCACCTCTGAACTCAAGTATCAATGAAGCCATATGGATCTTTGTATAAGAAAACATTGAATCATCAATGGCTTATGGTACATCTTATTAAATTGCTAACCAAATAGAATCAACTTCTCATTATGAGTTTCTTATAATGGTAATAAGCCTCATATTGTGACGCCCAAACCCTCGACATACAAAAGGCTTTTGATACCTTATTAAAAAAACTAATTCCTTTAACCTACCTAAATACAAATGGAGAGGAAACACTAAAACATCCTTTGTAAGATAAATGAATGTGGAACGTCATAAACTCTATTGATGAGGATAAAGCAAGGTAAGCATAGAAAATGTTCCCCATAGTCATACAAGCACTAGATTATTAAATAGTTTTGACCATTGCATTTCACTAAGACCTTGAAAAGTGTAGGGGGCCCAAAATTTTAGATATACAAGGAAAAGGTTTTGGTGGTGTTGTAGCCACTATAACACAACTATAAAAAAATTCACAAGAGCATTAATTTTCTTAACTCTCTCTTACGAGCACTTATGATTGCCCAACAAAACAACTTTGCATGAAACCTTATAACCAAACTTGGATGAAAATACTCCCATCACTATATTCAAGGACTAATTTAGAACCTTTTCAACATTAGGATTAATTCAAATAAAACCACCAACTAGATTATCAATATGTGAATGCCATTCAATGGAAATTTCACCCTCTATGCCCAATTTTTCTATGGAGATCTAGCTATTCCTACCAAAACCTTTTTTCTTAGGGGACTAAATATCTTGAAGAGAGTAATCACCAAAACTCATTCTTTTTTGTTCTCCCGCTCCTTCCCTCGTTGAAGTGCACAGTGAGACAACTCCAAGTTTTATGTAATTAATTTAGTAAGTATTGTCACAACTTATGGTTTTTTTCCTGCCCCTATCCAAAGATCTTTGTTGACCCTCACCTGTTTTCCATTTCCAACCCTCAAGTCTACCCATTTTTGGATCAAAGGGAAGGAATACACAAAGGCCTTTCACACTATCAATCTCTTACTAGAAGATTTCTTAGACTCTTTAAACTAGTTTTAAATTGACATACCCTTCATATATTTGGATCACATTACTTTTCTCCATGGAGAGCTAATAAGCATCACTATCTAAAGGGTTTTCCCACCAAGGATTTGTAGAGAAGATGAATATTTTTTAACATGTAGCCTCCCGGACTCCTTGGCTACACCATGGATGTCCATTTTTTTTTTAGTTAACATACATTTTAGGACCTTGGAAATTGAGTTCTCTTACATATGTATGCTTATTAGAATAAATTTTATCATGATCAACTTGCACCTTGTGGAGATCCATTTGTATGCCTAGAATTGTATTCTTAATTCTATCTTCTTTAAAATCCACATCTAGTCCTCAAGATGATAACTAATAGGCTTCAACTAAAACCCTAGATATCTTACACCTTCCTCCATTCTTTTCATTGAAATTTTGAAACAAAGATCTAGATTGGCTAAGAATTCTTGACCAAAAAATGAAACAATTTGTTAAAAATAGAAGTATTTACCACCATTCCTATGACCAAGCAATATGAGGACAAAATATTATTTATTGTAATGAATTCTTAATGAGAACGTACACCAAAAAAAATCACATCATCCACAAAAGGAAGATGAGTAAGATAATAAGAAATTGTCACTTTTTCCCCACATAATTCTCCTTTGGATTTAACACCAGACATTATTTTGCTCAAACCTTTAAAATTAGTAGAAATAAGAAAGGAGACAAAGTGCACCCATATCTTATAAACTATGGATGAATAGAATAAGGATGAGGGAGATCCATTGATCGAAACTAAGACAAAATATTTTGAAATGCATTCCATAATCCAATTTACCATTTGAGGATGGATACCCATATTTATGAGAGCCACTCTTATAGAAACCCAACGAACCTTATCATATGCCTTTGGGTCCATCTTGACAATGAGGGAGGGGAGGATTTGAGACTTGATAGTATGCATAACATATTATGATAAGAATATCATATCATGAATTTGAAAATGGGAAAGGACTCTGAACTATTGTTTTGAAATGAATTCACTATACATAAGCTTCATGTGATTTGCAATGATTTTAGATTTACATTACAACATGAAATGTGCTAAAAATAGTTGAAGTGGATGGTTTCTAAGTCTTAGGGATAATGAATATATTGGTAGAATTAAAAGCCTTAATGTTTAGGCATGATATCCTCCTTTATTAAGTCATAAAAGTCTTGATAAAATTTAATAGAGGCCATCTAGCTTGGGGCTATTTACTTTTTGCATTGAGAAAAGTGTGGAGCAGAGTTTAGCTTCTATGTCAGGCCGGGAGGTAACTCCTTAAATGAACTATGTTTATTCATTTAGATTGTTCATAGTTATATACATGAGGGAATGACTCTTGGGTTTCACCTCCCGATGGCTCTTCCTTTTCCATTATTTATTATTTACACTATTTACAAATGTTCACCCAATCCCCATGATTAGGTGTCAACATTCCCCACCTTAATATGAAGGGATGTTGGTGAGTCCAAGCATCGTTCTAAATATTTCAAGCTCTTCTATTCCAAGCATTTGGTGAAGATGTCTACAATCTCCTCATTAGTGGAACAATGGCGTAGATGGATTGCCTTGGCCTTAACATGATGTCAAATCATATGGTGTTTTGTTTTGATGTGCTTCGTTCGATCATGGAACTTTGGGTTCTTGGCCAACTATAATGAAGAGGTGTTGTCAATCATGAGTGGAGTTGAATTTACTTGTTTTACTTGCAAATATTCTGAAATTTTCCCTAGCCACACAAATTTTTTTGTTAGCTCAAGTGCTACCACATATTCTGCCTCTGTTGTGGAATATGCTGGAACTAATTGTTTGTGTGATCTCCAGGAGATGACTCTTGATCCAAGGCTCATAGAATAACTAGAAGTAGATACCCCAGTTTCTTTGTCTCCATCGAAGTTTGAATCAGAGTATCCAATCAAGCTGAAGTCACCCACCTGTGTATACTTGAGTCCAAAGTCTTGAGTTCCCTTCAAGTACTTTAGAACTCTTTGTGCAACAAACTAATGTCCCTTACAAGGATTTTGCATAAACTTGGAGAGGATTCCAATAGCAAATGAAATGTATGGTCTTGTAGTAGTCACGTAGTTGAGACTTCATACAAGCTGTTTATACTTTGTTGCATCCTCAAATTATTTTCCTTCAATGGATGTGAGTTTTAAGTTTTGTTCCATTGGAGTAGTTAGAGGATTTCACTGAGCCATGCCAAACCTATTCAAAAAATATCCAATGTACTTATTTTGAGAAAGGAATATAGACTTCGAATGTTGAGTTACTTCAATACCAAGATAGTAATGAACATACCCTCAATTAGTCATTTCAAAACCTTTCCTCAATTCCTTCTTTATGGATGCAATGTAAATCTCATTGTTCCCTATCATCAAAAGATCATTTACATATACCACAAGATATACAATTGTTTTGCCAACTTTCTTGACAAACAAAATTGCATCATTAAGATCATAATGTTTGAAGTTGAGTTTCAGAATATGCTCAGTTAACTTTTCATACCAGTTTCACGACGCTTGCTTAAGGCCATACAATGATTTCACAAGTTTGCATACTTTTTGTTCATGTCCTTTCACAACAAATCCTTCAGGCTGGGACATAAAAACATTCTCTTTTAGATATCCATTCAAGAAAGAATTTTTTACATCCATTTGATGGACTTTCCAACCGTTGTGAGCTACTAGGGACAAGAGTGTCTAGATGGTAGCCAATTTTGCTATGGGGGAAAATGTCTCCTCATAATCAACCCCTTCCTTTTGTACAAAACCTTTTTCCACAAGCCTGGATTTGTACTTGTCAAGTGAGCCATCAACTTTATAATTATTCTTGTAGACCCACTTGCCACCAATTGGTTTGGTTCCTGATGGAGGATCAACCAGCTTCCATGTGTAATTCTTTATCAAGGCATCATACTCCTTTTGCATCGCGTCTTTCCATTCATCATGAGAAGCGACTTATTTGAAGAAATATGGTTCAAAATCTGTAGACAAATTCAATTCACAATCATAAGCAACATCTGTATCAACAGGTGAATCAAAATCATCTACATCACCTCCATTTTCCCTGGTTGAATTTATTGTTCCTGTCTTTCCAACTTCATCAAGATGAAAACTTTCAAGTGACTTTGTGAGCCACTTTGGAGGACCTTTCTGAGATGATCCAGTCCGCTTAGTCGATTGAGTTGGGACTGAATAAAGATTGAGTCTCCCAATTATGTCAATCACATCACTCAAAGTATCATCAGTGGTTGGAGTTTCATGCGGGGAGAGAATGCTTCAGAAGAAGATTCCACAGATTGATCAAGTATAAGAATCGCCCTTTCAAGATGTGGAATCTGATTATCAAATTCTTGAAATGATTTTTCATTCGCGAATCTATCCAAGCGATCAAGTTGTCGCTCAACAACATTGTCGGCTTTGGAAGATTGGAGAAAGATTACATCTCTAGATACAACAAACTTATTATTAACTTCATCAAAGAGATGATATGCTTTGGAGGTGTTTGAATACCCCAATAGGATACACTTACGACTCCTTACATCCTTCGATAAATCATTTTTCATTTCATTGGAAAAGACTTAGAAAACAAAGACAAGGTCTCCAAAATATCCTTAATACGACATCCTACTGGCTTAGAGAAAATAGATTTAAAAATTCCTTTCTCACTTCGAGGAAGCCAAGAAACACAACCGACGAGAAATCACTCGCTTGAGTTTTCCATAGAGTGTTTACATTTAGAAGATGGTTACCAAATATAAATATTTTCAAAATGTAACATTTTCAAACTAATGACTAATACATCTAGAGGGAATTAAACACATGAGCTAAGGAATTATCTAAACATGCAATCTCTTTTTAGACATTAGCCTTCATCATTCATGAATTTCATGATGATCGTTTGGTCCAAAACTTATGTATTTTCTCTTTTATTTCTATTCTCAATACTAATTTTGGAAATAGTAATCTATATTCTTACAGGCAATTATATATTCTTCTTCTTCTTCTTCTTTGGTTTAGTTCACAATATTAATTTTAGAATAATAAATAGATAAATAAAAAATGAGACGAGAAGAGGAATGTTGTTAGTTTGTATAAGAAAAAATTGTCCCAAGAAAACAAAAAATTATAATGATTCTTCATACTAGGCTAAATGTGTAACTAAACATATAAAGGAACACTTACACAAAATAAAAACAAACACTTAACTTGATCACATATATTATGATGATATTTTATGTCATGCAAAGATAGGGAATAAAGATAATATCATAAAAATGCTTAAATGCTTAATCATGTAAATAATATTAAATTGATCAATAATTTTTCTAATTATTATATAATTATGTAAATTATATTTAAAATTTAAAATGAAATATTACTAACACACCCACATTAATAAATGTGATTGATATATACATATATGCTTATAATAGTAACATACACAACTACATTAGTAAATGTAATTGACACTCCACTAAAAGAACATAAACTACATTAATAAACTTGTATGGTAAGAATTTAATATTAATATAATATGTCTATAATTAATATTATTATAATATAATTATAATAATTCATAATTGTAACATCCCTCTAACCTAGCAACCTCTAAACTAGCAAAATTACCACAAGAGTAAAACAAAAATTCATTTACTGTGGTTCCTTTTTACATTAGCTACTTAAGAACTATAAATTGTCATTTTATTCAAGATATGAACATATTAAAAGACCAAGGATATATATATATATATATATATATATATATATATATATATGCCATTTAGAAAAATAACACATTTGCCAAAGTTTCGAATTTAATTAACACACCGTTGTTGGTCAAGGTGTACACAATTACGCTACAAACCACGGCCCTTAATGTTCTTACCGTACGAGCTATGTTACAGTGACCTTTTTTTTAATTAAATCCAAGGTGGTGGCCAACTGGCATAGCACTTGCCCCCAGGTTCTCGAATCTTCCGATATGCCATCTGGGACCTCTAGGACCATTGATCCCCACCCCTTCTCATCCGAAGGTGTCTACAGACTTAAGGTGGTTATGAGTAACCAACCGGTTTTATCTCTGCTCTGGACGGTCATTCGAAGGGTTGGTTGTTGGGAGGATTGGATATGCAAAGTTCTCAGTTGGCTAGGATTTCTATTAGGTTCATGGCTTCTCCTCTTCCTCGGAAACCAACCCTGTCAGATCCTCACCATTATTGTGCTCTGGTTTATAGTCGAAAGGCAAGCATGCTTGGAGGATTTGGACATCAAGGTAAGATATCGATATTTACGGTGTTTTTTTTCAGAATTACCGACTTATGGATTTGTCTCGACTAATAACTTTGTCTACCTAGAATCTGCAGTAACATCAAATGGTCTTCATCCTTTAGCATACAAAATACCTTGAGAGGTAACATGTTGAAACCCTTTCCCTCTGATCCCTTTTAGCGTTAAGGTTTCAGGAGTTGTATTATTTGGAAATTAATTATGTTTACAGCCTAATTGCCAGTGTATAATTGGTTTTAGGGTTGGCTCTTCACTCCAGCATGTATACTGCTAATGCTCAGCTTGGCACGTCCCTCTCTAACATGGGTTTTCACTCCTAGGTGCATCCTACTATTCTTCATCGAGGGTTGTAATAGGTTATGATGTTGGTTCCAATAATTAACTGAGGGTTAAAACCTAGGTGCATCCTACTATTCTTCATCGAGGGTTGTAATAGGTTATGATGTTGGTTCCAATAATTAACTGAGGGTTGTGAAATTTGAGAAAGATTTGTTGTAAGGGGTTTTATGATTGTGTAATATGTAGATTTGAGGATGGTGTTTGGAAGAATGGTTCTTTTTCGAACAATTATTGCCATAGTCTCAATTATAGATACGGTATAGATTTAGGTAATTATGTGGATCTTCCAATTATAGATGATGAATTTCTTTTTTTTCGCTGAGCATGCTGAGAAAACCAATTATCATGTTTGTATTGAGATTGGTTTTCCCAATCATCTTGTTTGTATTGAGGAAGCTAGTGTTATTGCTGAAGAAGCTAGTGTTATCGCTGTTTTATTTATTTATTTAAATTTAATTTATTTTTATTTTTATTATTTATTTATTTTATTTTATTTTATTTATTTATTTATTTTTATTTTATTTATTATTTATTTATTTTTTAACTTACTTTATTATTTTTAAGTTGACTTATGTTAATTTTTTCATTCATACTTTCTCTTTCTTTTATATTCATTTATTTATATAAAACCAATTATCATGTTTGTATTGAGATTGGTTTTCCCAATCATCTTGTTTGTATTGAGGAAGCTAGTGTTATTGCTGTTTTATTTATTTATTTAAATTTAATTTATTTTTATTTTTATTATTTATTTATTTTATTTTATTTTATTTATTTATTTATTTTTATTTTATTTATTATTTATTTATTTTTTAACTTACTTTATTATTTTTAAGTTGATTTATGTTAATTTTTTCATTCATACTTTCTCTTTCTTTTATATTCATTTATTTATATAAAAATAATCCTGCTTTTAATTCCTCTAATCTAATTTCTCTAATCTAATTTAACTTACTGTTTTTAATTATTTATTTTTATTTAACATAAAATTTTAATTATTTATTAATAATTTTTAACTAAATATTATCATTAAATTATTTTTATTTATTTTATTTTAATGGATTAGTCCCCTAGGGTAATTTTTCCTTAAATATAATTTTTAATTATTTATTTTGAACTAACTATTTTCATGAATTAATTTAATTACTAATTTGACATAATATTTCAATTATTTATTAATATTTTTAACTAACTATTATCATAAAATTATTTTTATTTAATTTATTTTAAGGGATTGGTCCTCCTAGGTTAATTTTTTCCCTTAAATATAATTTGTAATTATTTATTTTTAACTAACTATTATCATGAATTAGTGTTGGTCTTTTTAGCCGTAGTCAAAATTGGAAGTAGCTGTTGGTCTTTTTAACCGTAGTCAAAATTGGAAGTAGCTGTTGGTTTTTTTAGCCGTTGGATCTTCCCCAAAAAATCTTTTGTAAAATTAAGTTTGTATTAAACATGAGTTTCTTGGTATCTTTATTCTATGTAGAGTTTATGTAGAGTTTAAAGTTTGTTTTCGTAAATATTGTTCATATAACAAATCCCATATTTTTCAGTTAATTTCTTAGTTTTCATATGTGCAAGACTTCTACGTCGTGTAGGCATTTTCTGCATTTTCTTCTGTCATGCAAGGTGTAAATTTTCTTTGCTTAAAGAATAATGTTCACTTTATAGTTCAACATGATTTTATATATGTCTTATGCAACCTTCACATTATGACATGACGATATGGTTTTCTGCGTTGCCCTTGCTAGACCCTTTTTCCATGAATTTATCTCAGCTTGAATTAGGTATTGGGGTGGTATACAATTTTGGTTACTCTTAACTCTGAGTAGGGTTTTTAAATAGGATCATTGCTTCTTCTTAATTTCTTTGACGATCATCTTACAGAACCATTCTTCAGGCTGTCAATAACTTACTGGCCATGGGGAAACAAATATGGACTGGTGATGTTTTGCTCAGACTCAGGGTTGAGAATTTGGTAGTTATGGTTCCACTGAGCTTGTTCCAAAAGCCCTTTGACCGCGTAGGTTTTATTCAAATTTTCTTCACATATTCGAGTGAATAGTTTCCCTTCAGATATCACTCGTTGAGTTTATAATTTTCTTACTCTAGTCGTTAATAGAAACAAATAAAGTGTTATGTGATTACCTTGTAACCCCATCCATGTCTGGGCCATCACTCGATCTTCTTTACGCTGCACAATTATTTAACTATCCTATAATATTTCTTTGGGATGTGTATAGTTCTTATTCAGATTTACAACAGAAAATCATATAACTATATTACTGTTTTGTACTTTATATCCATAAAGTACACTATTTCAGTCTCCAATTTATCGTAATAATAAACAGTTGTTTAACAGAGTTGGGACCCCTCCTGACTCCACCGATTAATCATTTTATTTTTACACAGAAAAGCAATTACAACTTTGTACTACATACCATAGTATTTACAAAAATAATTTCTACCACTGTAATTACAGGAAGGATTTTGCATTCCATTGATTATTCAGGATTTTCCATTCCATTCATTATTCAGCTAGGCAACATTACGATTACAAAATACACTCATTCCACAATTATACTAGCAATAAAAGCTCTCGAGAAATATAAAGATAAATTTAGCTTCTTTGGTTTAGGTTTGGTTTAGGTTGCTAGTAGATTCACAACCAACAAGAGTGCCAAGAACCACCTAGTCCCAACCAACAATAGTGCCAACCAACAACAGGGTCCCACTTTCCACTTCTAAAACAGTTTTTAGACCAATAACCTTCACAAGTTCACCCAGGACCACCTAGTCCCAACCAACAACAGTGCCAACCAACAACAGTCTTGGGCATTCAGCCTAAGCAACAACAGTCTTGGGCATTCAGCCTAAGCACTTAGGCTTCAAATGAAATACCTGCCAACCAACTCAGGAACTCTATTCCTCTTGCCAACCAATTCACGAACTCTATTCCTTTGGCAGCTTCCTGCCTCCCTCTCGCTCTAGCACTCGCACTACTTACTGCGAGAAGGTTGCTCTTTTCCCTTTCTTGGCTACTTACTGCGAGAAGGTTGTTCTTTTCCCTCTCTTGGCTTCTTTTACCAAACTGGGATTATTTGTTCTTTTCCCTCTCTTGGCTTCTTTCACCAAACTGGGATTATTTATCTCTAGGGATGGGATTATTTATCTCTAGGGAGAGTTCCTTTGGCAGCTTTCTCTCGCACTACTTATTGCGAGAAGGTTGTTCTTTTCCCTCTCTTGGCTTTTTTCTCTTGGCTTCTTTCACCAAACTGGGATTATTTATCTCTAGGGATGGGATTATTTATCTCCTCTCGTACTACTCACTCACTGCAAGAAGGTTGTTCTTTTCCCTTGGCTTCTTTCACCAAACTGGGATTATTTATCTCTAGGAATGAGATTATCCCTAGATTATTTATCTCTAGGGATGGGAGTAATTCTATCTAACTATAACTTAGTGTCTTTTCCCCAGTAAATTCCATGGGTAGCCATAACCAATTTTAAAATAAAATCAAAATAAACTTTAAATATTAAATTTCCAACAATTCACTGAATTACTATAGTAAAAGTAAATTAACTATTTATTTTTCACTGTGTGGTGCTACAATAATAGCACCATAATAATAATAATAACTTTAAGAAATTTAAGAACCATTATAATAATAATGTAGATCCTTAAGATTGAGTATTATTATATTTAAATTAATTAGATTGAGTATTATTATATTATAATTATAATAATTAATATTATAATTACAATATATTAATATTATTATGTTAATATTATAATACTTAAACTAATTAATATATAATTATAATAATATATTAATATTATAACTTTTAAATTTTAGATTAATATATTAATATTATAACATTTAAATTAATTAATATATAATTATAATAATATATTAATATTATAACTTTAAAATTAATTAATATATAATTATAATATAAGTATGAAGTTTTAGTATTCCATATTAGTATGGGTTTTATTATTGACTTTTAATATGCTTAAAAATAACTTAAATATTCAATTAAGTAGTAAGTTTAAACTAATATTAAAACTTAATATTAAATAATGTTGTTGTTGTTATTGTTGTTAAATCTTTATATTATAAAATCTAATATTATAAATGTTTGAGATTAATATTATAAATTCTAGGATTAATCTTATAAATCCAAAATTAAATAGTGGTAAAGCTTAATATTGTAAATCCAATATTATAAACTCTAATTAATATTAATATTTAAATCTTAATATAATATATTAAACCCTATGATTATAAACCCTAAGATATTAAATGCTAAGTTTAATATATTAAATCTTAAGATTGATATTATAAACCTTAAGATCAACTCTAGGATTATAAACCCTAAGTTTAATTTTATAAATCTTAGAATTAATATTATAAATTATAATATTAAGATTATAAACCTAGGATTAATATTAAACCCTACGATTAATATTATAAATAACATTCTAAACCATAATATCAAATCCTAATTTTCATGTATTAAACCCTAAAATTATAAACCCTTGGATTAATAAATTTAGCCATAATATTGCTATATTAAACCCTATGCTTAATATATTAAACATATGATTAAAAATCCTAAGATTAATATTATAAACCCTTGGATTAATATTATATATACTAAGATTAAGATAGATTGATTTTGGGTACAATACTTAATAATAACTAAATCGTTGTTACAATTCTTAATCATCTTACTTATTCTTTGGTTAACTGAGATATATTGTTTCACAAATTTATTATCTTAATTGTAAGTTTTTTGCATTTATTTTTCCATATTAAAGAATAATAATTAAGAAAAATTATATATATGAGCTCAATCATGTCATCTTACTTGGTATAATAGGTAATTATTTATTGATTAATTTTAAGTATTATTTAAAAAATTTGTAGTTCCGACCATCGAACATGTAATAGGACACCATCCAATATTGTGTTAATATTTCTGGAATATTTTTGATAACGATCACTGGTGACAGGGTTGATCATGTTGGACCTAAGTGGCGGGTGGTTTAGCATGACTCATAATGGTTGAAATAGGTCAGCCACATTGAATAGAGTAAATTATCGTTGATCATGGTGATCATAGTTAATTATAGCCAATCATAGTGAACCATGATAATCATAGTTGATGATGACCATAGTTAATTATAGCCAATCATAGTTAACCATGATAATCATAGTTGATGATGGTTAACTCTGGTTAGACTATGGTTAACAATGTGTGACTCTAACTATGTTTCCATTGTGGCTAATGATTGTTTGAATATAGTTAAACATTGATTGTTCGAATATAGTTCAACATGTTTGACTATGATTGTCCATGTTTACTATAAAAAGGTTGACTATATTTGACTATGTCATCACATCAAGTATTGTTAAATATAGTAAACATAAAGTTGGTTGTGTTTGACCAATTCAATCATAATTATAAAATATTAATGTTTACATTAATATATTTTATTTTAATTTAGTTTATAGATTAATGTACTATTATTATTATATTATTGAAAATGTATTAATGTTTACACAATATTAACTAAGGTTAGTTGTAATATTAATATTAATTAATATTAATACTAACATTAATATTAACTTATTAATAAAATCAATATATTATTATATAATATATAAAAAAAAAGTGATTGCCGTGGGTTATAAAAAAAATGTTAAAAAGATCATATATTAGTAATATATTGACTTTATTAATAATATATTATATTGTAATATATAAAATTCTTTTTATAATAAATATTAATATACTATTAATGGTTAGAGATATATTATAAATATTATAGTAAACATCTTTATTAATGTGATAGTTTGTTATTAGTCCCTGTCTTGTGAAAGACTAATTGTGTTGACTTTGCATTATTTGGATGTGTTTTTACAATTTTTACCTAGGTTTTGGGAAAATGCTTAATATTTCTATTTTTCTATAAATTCAAAAATAATTTTATAATTTTCACTAAATCTTATTTCTAATTTCCACTTGGTTGAGGGAGTATTGATGGGACATAATTCCCCTAGTGGAGGGCGTTTATTTTCGGTATTTGTGAGTGTCTAACAATTCATTTTAAAATTGAAAAAAAAACTAATTTTGTGAGTGGTCATTCCATTGGTTAGTGCTCTTATAGTGCTCTAACACTAAGACTGTTATGTTACTATTCTGCGCAATGATGCCATAATTGAGACAGTTGCAGGCCCTTTGTATAGGTCGAGGGGCGGGTGGGGGACGCTAAAAAAGTCTCCAATTAGTATTATTAAGTTTCCTTCTACGGATATTTTACTGCGCGAAGGACAAAGTGTGTGCGAGAGAACAAGGATGCAGAGGGAACTTTATTCCGCAGCCATGAAATTAATTTTAAACTCATTTACATTTAAAACTTTTAATAATTTAGCTATGTAGGAGAGAAATTGCATAGAGCTATTATTTTGTGAGTGCTCTGACAATGTGCTATTATTCTACCCAATGATGCCATAATTGATGCTCTTGTAGGTCCTTTATAAAGGCGGGTGGGGGTGATGAACAAATCTCCAATTAATATTATTATGTTTCCTTTTAATGAGATTTTATTGTGCAGGGGACAAAGTATGTGCAAGAGAACGCGGTGCAAAGGGAACTTTATTTCACAGCGACAAAATTAATTTCAAACTTCTTTGCGTTTAGAACTTATACAAATTTAGTTGTGTTGGAGAGAAGTTGCATAGAGCTATGGATATTTGTGAAATGAAGGATGTGTGGAGGACAAGGTATGTGCAGGAGAATAGGGATGAAAAGGAAAATTTAAATAATTTTACTACGAACAAATATTGAATCAATATTATTATGTTTCAATGTGCAAAGCTTTATTTTGCATATCTTTCTTGTGTGGAGCTTTTACTGTGCGGAGGACGAGGTATGTGCAGGAGAGTGGGGGTTCATAGGAAGCTTTATTCGATAAGGACAAAATCAATGTTAAAATATTAATGTTAATCTATGTAGAATGAAGGATGTGACAAAGGATTTGACATTTTCCTATTACATATATGCAAATTTGCTTAATATGCAGATTGATGTTGGTGAGCGTAGAACGAGGGTACATATGGAAGTTTATTCTCAATGGACAAAATTATTTTTAAAGTATTTTTCATTTAAAACTTTTACAGATTTAGCTACACTTTTGCATTTAAAACTTTTATAGATTTATCTACGTGGGAGAGCAGTTGTAGAGAGATCTGAATCTATGTGGAATGAAGTATATGCAGAGTATGAAGTATGAATCTGTGTGCAATGAAAGATGTGCAGATGAAGGTGTTTGTGTGAGAGAAATGAGGTTTGTGCTAGTGAATATAGCATCCTCCTGTGCGACAAAGTGCGTTGAATTTGTATTATTTGAGTGTAACAAGAAGTTTCATATGCAGTGTTGTGGGTTTTTGGATAAAATTCACGTCTACAAATTTTGTTAGCTAGATAGGATTTGAAGTATTCACTATGTATAAAATTGAATCTGTGGACCTTTTAAGTGGGACAATCCTATCCGTTATTTACATCTTGTTGATGAGCACCTTGTTGCTTTTAAAAATAGGAAATAGTAAAGATTCTTAAAGCTCCAACTGCTTGCAGTTGAAACCCCTTCCTCTTTCTCATGTTATTTTTTTTTTTATGTATTCACTTTACTCTTTCACAGTAACCACTAGTGTGTTGATATTGTCAAGATTTGATAGAAAAAAACAACAATACAAATTTTATGGAGCGTTTCTTTAGTTAGTTCTCTCATACTGAGAGCAAGACAAGAGTTTCAAGTGCAGTTACCTTGTATTATTTCGTTTTAAGCTCTTTTCCACTATTCTTTTTAGATTTAATCATGTGGGACAATAGTTGAATGTGAAGAGGATCACGTATGTGCGTGTGAATAGTGGTGTAGAGGAAACTTTATTATGTAAAGACGAAATTAATTTAACTAGGAACAAAAACTTTAATAAAAATTAAATAAGAAACATTAGTATTTTCTTTTAAATAAGAAACACTAACTTACAACAACGAGTTTACTATAAACTATTAATCACTAATACGAAAAAAACATCCTTTTTTATATTCCTCAAAACTTTTGATTAAGAAGAAAGTTTCAATTTTATAAAACTTACATTCATTCAATCAACACGATGGAATATATAAAAAGAAAACACAACAAAGAGTTTTGTCTTTGAAATTAGAATTTATATAGAATAAAAAGTTTCAAACACATGAAGCCTTGGATCATTGACAAAAGTGTTCATTTTCTATATTATAATGTTTTGTGCTGAGAATATGGGCATATGATATCACCATTAACAACAAACAAACAAATTCATGGATCATTGGCCAAAGTGTTCATTTTCTCATCCAACAAGATTTCTATTGCTTTCATAGCACACCATATTCCCATATTCTCAACACATAACATTATAATTGAATTGATCGAATCCTATGTTTGTCGCTGAGCTTTCCCTACTTCATGTTGTTCTTCCTTCTCATTTCCTTGGCAGGAATTAGGATGACCTCGACCTCTTTACCTCCTTCATGATACCCAGATGATTGTTGTAAAGAGAAATCTTGTCTACCCACAAATGCAAGGGCTCTTGATCACCACTCCTCATTCCACCCGCATATGTATGATGATCAAATCTTGATCCAATGTTGCAACCGTTGTTACAGGTACTTACCGGGATCGCAGGGCCTTCCTTTAATCGTAGGGATTTTGCATAATTATTTTTGGGTTAACTTAATTGACGCAGCTATGACGTATCATGTAAACCATCCTCCTGAGCGAAAGGAGCACTTTTTTTCTCGGCCACCTGGTGTGATTGGATCATACTAGACCGGTAAACGATATAGGCTCTTTCTTATTGCATGTTCTTCATTTCTGCCATTCCTTTAGCTTCTCTCTGTATTGACAACGTGGCTTTATCTATTCCTAGTGTGATTGCAGCATTAATTTTCTTGTCACAATTGTGAACTGTTCTAATTTGTTGAACTCTCATAGACTCTAAAATTTTCTCTATCACTTATTCTACTAGGCTTAATCCCTTGGGTGGTGTTTTATAAATTTAGCAGACTTGAAACATTTCCTCTCTATGATAGATGATCATTACATTGAATTCATCATTATTACTTGCAGATCCAGATTAATACACTTTTTGTGTAGAATGTGTGTGAAATATTTTTTAATTCAGTTTGGAAAGGATTGCATATACATTCCACCTATCAAATTGATATTAATTCCTGCTAGCATAATGCTTTTTTGATCGTATCATCCCAATACCCAATGAGTCGAAATGGCCATCCATGTGCTCTTTTTTACTGTTAGCATGTGATTCAAAGATAATATCATCTGCTTTCTTTCAATTCAATTATCATTACCATAGAAATTATGGTAATTCCTTCGTGTTCATGCATAATTTTTGTTACATTGTTTATCTTCACTTGGGCTCTTGCCTAAAATTTTGGCTAAAGAAAACTATTGTACGTCATAAATATTACATCCAAAGCATTGGGGTGATAAAAAATATAGATGAAAATATATCTGTCTGTGATATATGATCTATCTAGGGACATGTCAAAAATTTGTCATTGTGTTGTCTTTCCTATTAACGTATCATCTCTACACTCCACACCCCCAACACTTAGATCACACTTTCTGGTTGTGCTACACTATGCGCCACACCCCCTGTTCTTGTGCACATACCATGTGATTGCACATCCTTCATTCCACACAGAGTCACAACTCTATGTAATTATTGTCCTTCACAATTAAATTTGTAAAAATTTTAAATGGAAAAGAGATTAAAATGAAATAATGAAAAATAAACACATTAGCATTACGTGTCCCCTATGCACCTCCGTTCTCTCCCACATAATCCATCATATGCATATCCTTCATTGCACACAACGAAAACTTTTTCCTCAACTCTATATTCTGACCCACGTTCTCCCGCACATACCCCATCCTCTGCACATCCTTCATTCCGTGCATATTCATAGCTCTATGAAATTATACTTCCACATAGATATTAACAAATTCTTGTTCTGAGATTTTACTATGAGAACACAACCTTTGATCAATTAATTAGCAATATGCAGTTGCTCCCCCGCATATCTAAATATGTAAAAGTTCTAGATGGAGAAGAGCTTAAAATGAAAAAATGAAAAGTAAATGCACTAGCAATATGTGTCAGAGCACTTAAACCAAAGAAATTCCCCCCATCCCATAAAGGATGTCCACCCATGTATATCTATTAAGAAATACTTGTGTAGAAAACTTTCACTTTGTGAATAGCAAAAAACACGATTGTTCAATCATTGATTGTCTTTCTAATTCATTATTTCTTGTGAAATACATCATCAATTTCCAATAACATCTCCAACCTGTATTAGCTATTGATAAAAAGGAACATCATGCTACATTGCTTTATTTTCAACATTTCATATTTTTCATACAATATTTAGAGATTTTATGCAGGCCCAATTGAAAGTCAAAGATGTGATCTTATGCAACACCAACAATGGAGATAAAAGTAACACATTCTGCTAACTAACATTAAAATCCACATTTTGGCCAATGTTTCAAATTTTCCCTATCACGGATTAGAGCTCTGCGCGCTTCGGCCCTGCATGCTTCGGCCCTGCAAGCGAGATCCGCATCTTGTGGATCTAGAAGACTGTGCACGAGTCCGCCCCTGCTTCTCTGCGATCCATGCGGGTGGGTCCGCAGAGAGTTCCTTCCCCGTGCTATGGTTGGATAGGATTTGGCCGAAAGCTCTAGCTCCTGGCTGCGGTCGGCTAGGGTTTTGTCCTGCTGCTCTCCATGGAGGAGCCAGACCCCCCCCAGCGGCCCTCCTCCCCTACTACGCCTTCTGCTGCTGAGGCCTTCAGATCCTTGTTGGCCTCTCTGCCCAAGAAGAAAGTTGTGGATGCCGCCAAGTTCGTGAAAAGATTAGAAGACATCCTAGAGATTGCTCTTCCTCCTGAAGGCCTGATTCAAGTAGCATTATCTCTAGAGGATCGCACTCTAGTGGGTCAGTTTACAGGTCTCTGGCCCTCCCCGAAATCAACAGAGGAATGGGTTGCTAGAAACTGGGCTCCGCTAATCAAAAGCAAGGTGACATCTTACTCCCTCGGAAGGGGCTACTTCTTATTCGAATTCTCAGAAAAGAAGACAAGGATCCGATCTTCAGAAATGGCCCCTACTTCATGGGCCCTCAAAAGCTGTATTTAAACAAATGGACACCAGATTTCAATCTGACGGTGGATGTGCCATCTGCGGTCCCAGTATGGGTAAGGCTCCCCAATCTGCCAGTTCATTGTTGGAACTGGGAATCCATAAAGCATATCAGAAACACTCTTGGTAAATTCATAGACAGGGCTAATAACAAAGACCAGTATGACTGCGCCAGAATTTGAGTGGAGGTAGATCTAGAGATTGGATTACCATAAGCCGTCAAAATAAGGGTAGGCCCTTGGACGCATGTCCAGAAATTGGACTATGAGCAATTGCCATTCAAATGTCGGAAGTGCCAAGTCTACTGACATTTCGCCAGAGACTGCCCGTCCAAAGGGGTAGAGGAAAAAGGGAAGGAAGAAAGATGGACCCAGGCCAAAAGACCCAAACCCTCATTCAGGAAGAATGCAAATGTTAATGCCAGAGCCCACCAAACATGCCCTGCCCAGCAGCCACCCATGGAGAGTCAAGGGAATAAATTCGAGATCCTTGGATCAGAAATCATGAACACTCCAGAGACAGAAATTCCGAAAGTAGTCTCACCTCCTAAACCCGCAAGTGAACTAGAGAGATCCAAAGAGAAGATGTCAGAAGATGAGGAGGAAACCCAAGAGTTCGAGGATTCGAAGGAAGAAGGGGAAATAGGGGATTCACAGGCTATCCCCAGAAGATCTACAAGAGGACGAATTTCAACAAAGGAAAAAATGGATAAAGAAACATACAAGGACAAGCTTCAGGGCAACCAGGCAACGCTAGAGAAACTCCTAGCAAAAACCCTGAAGATGAAGAGGATCCAAATCCAGAGCTCCAAAGGAGCTCCTCATAGCAAAAATAAATGATGAAGATAGTCTCCTGGAACTGTAGGGGAATGGGCTCCAAAGCTAAGGAAGAAGTAATGAATAGCCTAATAAGACTGGAAGCCCTAGATATCCTTCTCATCCAGGAGACTAAACTGGAGGTTTCAGCCTTCCTCCAAGCAAGTAGAAAAATTTGGAAGAAAGATGGAGCACATGCAACCTCTGCCCGTGGAGCTTTAGGAGGGCTTGGGTCGCTCTGGAATCCAAATAAGTTCTCTCTTATCTCTGAGTCCCTAAACACTCATTGGATTTTGTTAAAATTGCAGCATTTAGAATCTAAAGAAGTTATTATTCTGGTCAATGTATATGCTCGTAACAATGCAAGTGAAAAAAAAATCATGTTGGGAGGCCATGAAAAATTTGGCAAATTTAGAAAACTTGGAGAAAAAAAAGGAGGTAGTATCGTCAGAGATCCGGCAAGGGAAACAGTGGAAGACCTCATGCAAGACTCGGACCTGATAGACATCAAGCCAACTATGGGCAAGTACACGTGGACAAACAAGAGGGTTGGCCCGGGACACATAGCCGCAAGATTGGACAGATTTCTGGTGCAAAGTTCCTTCCTGCTCCTTGGACTAGAGACTACATCGCGCATCCTCCACAGCAACATATCAGATCACAAGCCTATCAACCTGGAACTACTACCCCCCAAAGACTTGGAGCCTATTCCTTTCAGTTTCAGTTCCCTTTGGATTAAAGAGGCAGATTTTATGGACAGGGTTAGAGATTGTTGGAAAATCCTAGTCAAGGGATCTGCCTTCTTCGTGTGGGAGGAAAAAATCAGAAGAGTGAAAGCCATGCTAAAAAATTGGGTCAAGACCCTTTCTAATCCTGCTGCGCAAAGGAAACAAATCCAAACCGAGCTTGAGAATCAGCACCTCCATCTTGAAACAACGGAAATTACAAAAGAAGAGTTGGAAAATGAGGCCAGGCTTCAGCAAAGCTTCCATAAGGCCTGCCTGGTAGAAGAGGAATATTGGAGGCTCAAATCCAGAAGTATCTGGCTAAAATCAGGTGATAGAAACTCCTCCATTTTCCATAAACAAGCCCAAGCCAGGAAAGGGAGAGACTCCATCACTGAAATAAAAGAAGAAGACAATGTCTCGAAGGATTTTACATGCATAAAAAAGGCAGCCTCAGAGCACTTTGGGAAGATGTACAGGGAGGAACATTTAGATGACCATAACGACAGCCTGTTGGATGCTATCCCTAACCTCATCACCACCAAAATGAATCAGATCGTTGATAGAAAAATCTCACACAAGGAAGTCAAGGAGGCCCTTTTCGCAATGGATCCCGAAAAAGCCCCGGGACCAGATGGTTTCATGGCCAGGTTTCTACAAACGTGCTGGCAGATCCTGGAGAAGGAGTTTCTCAAAATGATTCAAAAGTCCCAAGACTGCCAGAAGATTGGAGGAGGTACAAATTCAACCTTTCTTGCCCTCATTCCCAATGAGAAAGGAACAAACTCTTTCAACAGATTCCGCCCAATTTCCTTATGCAATATTGGGTAAAAATTCATAACCAAAGTGATAGCTAATAGGCTGAAAATAATTCTACCCAAAATCATCCCTGATAGTCAAGGAGGGTTCATTCTGAGAAGACAGCTGGTATATTACTTCGTGCTGGTTCAAGAGGCAATCCACTCCAGTCTTCGTCAAAAGGAAAAAGGTATGGCTATTAAATTAGATCTCGCTAATACATTTGATCGCGTTAGGCATAAATTCTTGTTTGATGTGCTTCATAAACTGGGGTTCAGACAAAATTTCATCAATTGGGTCAAAGCATGCATTTCAGAACCTTGGATAGCCCCCCTGGTGAATGGTAGAGCGGTGGAGTTCTTCAAAGCCTCTAGAGGACTGAGGCAGGCGTGTCCTCTCTCCCCCCTTTTATTCATCCTCCAAGCCTCTGTTCTCAGTTTCAACTTAGATAAAAAGAAACAAGAGCAAGAAATTGTTGTCCTGTGCATTGCAAGAGGAGCAAAAAATATCAATCATGCCCTCTTTGCAGACGATACAATACTGCTGGGGGCTGCTTCTCTTCGCTCAGCTATAAAATTCAAAGAAGTTCTGGATGAATAAAAAAAGGTCTCAGGTAGCATCTTAAACAAGGACAAATGCAACATTTACTATTGGAATACCCTTGTTTTGACTGCAAATTCAATTTCCAGATGCCTAGGATTCACAGCCTCTGTCTCCTAGTCTTCATTTAAGTATCTAGGGCTGCAAATTTTCCATAGGAGGGCCCTGAGCAAGGACTGGCACCGACAGCTAGAAAAATTCAAATCCAAAATGCAAGCATGGGGAGCTTCTTGGCTCAATTTAGCAGGGAAATCAGTGCTAATTAAAGCAGTGTTGAGCAGTTTACCATTGTTTAAATTTTCAGTCCTCGTAGCACCAGTGGGTATCATCAAAAAAATGGAGGAACAAATCAGACATTTCTTCTAGAAAGGAGGTAATAAAAATGATAAGAGGATCTCCTTAGTTAATTGGGAAACAGTCATCAAGCCAATTTATGAGGGAGGACTAAATTTCAAAGACCTCGGAGCCCAAAATCTAGCAAGGGGAGCCAAAATAATATGGAAAATCATAGCTCCTAATCCAGGTTGGGTCCAGATAGCACTGTGGAAAAAATATTTTAGAGGAGTGAGGCTCAGATGCTTGATCATCCAAAAAACGAATACAGAACTCCTCTCAGTTTATTCATTAACAAAATAGGCCCGCTGATAAACAACTATGCATACTGGATCCCTGGTAATGGTAAACGGATTCATTTGTGGACGGACAGCATTCTGGGTAGACCTCCATTGGCTGAGCTGAGAGGCACGTCAAATCTTAGGCGTTGGACTTATGAGCATCATATAAACACTCTGTGGGATGTGTCTGTCTAGAAAAACGATGTTTGGGTGGGCTGGAAGTAGCTCCCCATTCCTCCCGTACTTTCTTCTACGTTGGGCTCGTTCTTCTCGAATTTTCATGGGTTGGATCCCACTCACGCACACAAGATGGACGTGAGAGGCTGGGGCTCAACACGCATAGGTTACACAGTGGCTCAGGGGTATATCAAGTGGCTGGAATGCCCCCATGTGCCCCCCAATCCGCCCCCCTAGGTTGGGATATGGAAAATCCCATCTATCCCAAAAAATTGATTTCTTCTGTTGGCTCCTCTGCCATCAAAAAATCCTCACAGAAGATAAACTCTAGAAAAGAGGCATCCATGGCCCCTCAAGATGCATGATGTGTAAAGAAAACTTAGAAACTGCCCTTCACCTCATTATCAAGTGCAAATTTGTAACCTCCATTTGGCATGACCTTCTTGAGGCCTGGAGCTTCAAGTTTGATTTCCCCACCTCGATCCAGGATCTGTTTGTAGGCTGGATTACCAGATATCTAGGTTCATCCCCAAAAAACAAAACTATCAAAGCAGTGCAGAGTGCTTTACCTAAATTTATCAGTTGGCAAGTGTGGCTGGAAAGAAACAGAAGAATTTTCCAAAGTGTTACAGGGAAAAGTGTCTATGCAGAACTGCTAATCCCACTAAGGTGTGGTAGCTACCTTAGAAACAAACAAAGTAAAGCTACTTTCGTTTTTCCTTTATGAAATATAGATGAGAGAAGAAGAGTCTTGCGCTTGGTTCCTAGTTCGATTCCTCTCTCTTCTGATAGTCCTTTGCTACTTGCTTCCTTGTATGCCCAGCTTCACAAAGTACCTGTAGAATCAAAGTAGCATAACACTATACAAGAACATGGATCTATAATCATAAACAATCTAGGATCAGATGTAAATTGACCATACAAATGAATGAAACATAAATGACACAAGAGTATGGAGGGAAACTTGAATAACTTTATTGATAATCAAGAAAGAGCCAAGAGAGTTACAACCAGTTGTTCTAACCCAACATCATCCTCTCAGCAAGTAAGCCCTTCTTCACCTCATGCAAAGCTTAGATCACCCAACACTATGATGTTGCCTCAAGAAACCAACAACAATTCCTTACAAGATGCAAAATTCCAGCCTTCAGATCTCTAGGATGAGGGATCCATATATAGATATTTGTAAGGGAGATGAGTCAGCTTGTGATTTGATTAGTGTCTTCCCTCTGATAGTTCTTGCTTCCACTTGGAGATTAATGATCTATTACTCATCCTTGGTCAAATTCAGAGAGGCAAGTGTCACAGGAGAAGTTTCTGGAAGATTCCATGCCTCTCCACCTCCCGAATTGACACTGCCATTTGTCACTTCTCGGCCATCACACCCCATAGAAGGGCTTTTTGAAATGCAACACACCCACAAAGTGTACTTAGGTGAGATGCAACGCACTTTGCCTATGGAGCAGGTGAAATGATCCCGTTTTGACCAGTTCTGAGCAGTTTTTCATGGAGAACTTCTGGGAGAAGCTGTAATCAGTTGACCTTGTTCCTTTAGGGGTTAGAACAACACTTTTAGGGACTTAGGAGCCCTTGGTTTATGGACATTTTATGCTTGGGGTTGCAGTGCCCAAAAATGTCTATAACAGTTGCCCCCTAAAGCATGAGGTCGTCAATCTTTTTTGATGTCGGGTGAAATGCTTTATCATGAGGATCCGAAGTTCTTTCAAGCTAGGAGGAGACCTGTAAGAAGATACAATACAATACATTATCTTCATAATATTTTGATGATCTAGCTGAGGCGGGCATTCCCATGCTCAACTTTATAAATTCATTTTCATGTACATAGGACTGACAATCGTCTGAGTGTAGACTGATGATTCTGGTAGAGCCATCATCCCTTTGATTGGATGATTATCTGTGCAGCAATGATGTACATTTGATGTCTTTATTTCCCTGAATATATGTCGTAGCCCGGATGGATGAAACTAGATCCGGGGTCTTCAATCTTGTTCGATCTTTACTCAAAGTACAAGTCGATCCATGTGAGAGATGTTCTGGAGTCGAACATGGAAAGACATCGCCTGATTACCAGCCAATGATGTAAGCTGTTAACAGGCACGAGAGGAATCACCGATAATGATAATGACCCTCAAGGTACTGTAGTACAATTCACGTGGTGTGAATAAAGGACTTGGTGTTGAACACCACGCAAAATCTTTCGGTCGAACGCCATTGATGTAAACCTGTCGCCGGAAGTGAGAAACTTGCCATTGAGGCATGCAAGATTCAAAGTACTGAAAGGGGTGTCCCTAGATCGACTTCTTGGATAATGAGCTGATGTTGACAAGAAGCGATCCGTCATAGGAGGGCCTTAATGAATCCCACATCAATGACACGGAATGGGGCAAATGATTTTAATGGAGGTGAAAATGATCTGGTGATATAAGGTTCAGGGTGGCAGTCATGAAAGAATGGAGCGTAAATGTATTGCAGCGGGTGAGACACAGGTGAATTCTCTGAGTGACTTCTCTTGAACATATCGGCGAAACTGACGTGATGGATTGGTAGCATTAACCCCAAATGTGGATGGTGTGATGGGAGCATGGTGATGTGACCGGTGAATGAAACAACCCAACCCAACTTGGATGCGGAGTGAAAGTTTCATGTTCAAGAGCGACTTGCTACCAACAAAGTTTCTTCAAGTTTTCTTCCCAATTTTTCCCCAGTCATTGCTGACTAGTACCTCTTTATTTTTGTCAAGCTTGAGGAGGATAACATATGCTTGTTATATAATTTTCCCTTCTGGCAAACCCATCGCTATGTTTTAACGAGCCTAGCAATAGTGAAACTCGTTCTTGTCTGCTATGGACAAGTTTGTCGCTATTAGGTTTTAATGAGTTTAACGACAAAGAAAACTCGGTCCTTTTCAATTTTAGAGAGTCTAAAAAGGGACGTAAAGGAAACTCCAAAATTCCTTTTTCGTCATCTAATCCCTTAAGTCCGAAAAAGTATAAAACAATACAGAAGGGATGAATTTTCGATACTTTTTAACGAGCTGAACAAAACAAGCGCTCGATCTTTTTGTGTAATAATCCCTCAGGTCCAAAAAGATTAAAATCTAAAGGAGGGATAGCACTTCCGGTCCCTTTAACGAGCTGGAGAGGCCAATGGCTCGACAATCTTTTCATATTTTACGAGTCAGTTGAAAAGAGCTTAAAGGAGACTCGTCTGTGAGGAACGAGCGATAAAATTGGGTAGTAGCTGATTCTAGGTAAGGTTTGGAATTTTCCAATCACGACAGTGTTACAAGGATGGCTAATAGGATCACTCTTCGCAGCTGTTCCTCAAAAGCGGTAAACAATCAAATGGAGGTGAATGATCGACCAATACAAAATGGAGGTGATGATGGGAACACGACCAAGGCTTTAAAGGCTGAAGTACTACATTCACGATGGTTATTTACCGGGAGTTGGTTCATTTTTTATTGAGCTTAAACGCTGGGGAAACATTTGCTCATTGCTTATGTTTATTTTTTAACGAGCATGAAGTCCACATTAAAACTGCTCGATCAATCCAATCGTATAATAAGAATGTCTCATATATGAAAACGACATTTTTTAGAGTTTTGCCTCACATCCTTTCTTTATGCAAGTTAGGAAATGACCAATCCAAAAAACAGATAAATGGTCATTCTTCGCTTGCAAGCCAAAAGGTTTGCATGCCCCCAGGTATAAAATAAAGCTTCAAGGTCACCTTTTATTCTATCGAAAAAACATTTGTTTTATCAGGAAAGGTCTACCTCTTTCAGGTTACCAAAGATTGTTCTATTCACAGCGCAAACAAAACACTTCTTCGGCGATGTCTACCGAAATAGACAAAGGCGAGCGGTGCAGACACCTCCACTCACATAACTTTGACGAGGGAATCTTATTCCAGTCTAACCCCCTTTTCCAATCACGGACGGGAGTACAGACTAGTCATATATCTCTCGCGGAAACCTACCCTATACCCGAAGTTTTCCTGCCGAAGCAGACCAGGGTGCATGCCCCCTGGGTTTCAATCATGTCCCCCGAATCACTCGCGCTCATCAGGTGGACGGACTGGGGATTTATGAGACATTCCTTGTGTGAAAGGACCATTCAGGGATGGTATATGACTATTTGCTATGTGTGATCCAGGAAATGAAAGCTGGTCTACGAGCTTGACCACTCTTCCTTCGTGCGGAAAACACATTACTCTAAAGAGTGATGAGACAATGGCTCCCATGCAATAAATATAGTCTCGTGCAAGGAGTAGCTTATAATCCAGGGATCCTTGGACTACCATCACGTTCATTTGAACGGTTTTCCCTCTTAATGTTATGGGCACATTGGGAAGGATCCCTAACAGACGACTGGTTCCTTTGTCAAAGCTTGTTAGATTTCTCATCTCAGGCAAAAGCGATGGCGAACCAAGCGCTTTCCAAGTCGTCGAGGAAAGGATACTCACAGAAGCCCCTTCATCTATGATGGTACTGGCCATAACCATTCTATATATTTGAGCAATGATTCGGAATTGTATACTAGCCGATAAACGGGGTCTGCCTAGTTGATTCCAGTCAAAGGAAACAACTAGGTTGCTCAGAGGTGGGACCGAATAGACGACCGGGTACGACTCTGACAAACTTCCTTCCTGCGGTAAAGGAATGGGTAAATTTCCCCCATGTTCATTGGAGTCTGTGCTTATGAAAAGAATTTGGACAGTGTCATCCTTATTCTCTTCTGTGACTGTATCATCTAAAGATGGAACCTCTGAAGGCAAGACCGGGTCAATTGCTGCCTCGACCTTTTGACTTTCATCTAGTATGGGTTCAGATGGTTCGTCTTCAATGATAGATGCTTCGACCGACTACCTGGGTAGGTCAGCCGTATTTTCAACCAGTGACGGACTCGGCAAGAGTTTTTTATATCTAGTGAAATGGACGATCGTCCAAAATTCTTTTAGCCTCATCTAAGAAAGGACAACGATGGATGGCATGATCGCCTTCGCACAGTTTACAAGGAAATCTATATTTTCCTTTTTGTCCTAGGGCTTCACTTTCACTAGTCGACGGTGTGTTTTCAACATGACCATCAGAGATTGACGACACTGGGTTGTGCAAAGGAGAAGACCAGTCCCTTAAGATCCGAGGGATGCAGGGACAATCTCTATGATAGTGGTCTCCTTTGCAAATGACACATGGCGATTTAGGCCTGGTTGGTGCAGTGTGTGGAGTTTCGCTAGACGATGCTTGGTTGCCCGCTTTCGCTTTTGGCTCCTTCTTCTTCATTTCCTTATTCTTTTCAGATACTTGATTTTTGGCTTTACCAGCCCCATCAAGCGAAGAGGAAGGAGGGGAGGAAAAATTGGAAGAAGTAGAGGGTTGGGGGGTAACTCTGGATTCGTCTAGTTGCTGACTCGATTGTTCAGGAATTGCGGTGTTTAGAACGACAGAGGTTGAGAAGAGACATATGGGCAAGCCGATTGTCAATCCTGGAAGCGACAATGTGGCCATATGGGGTGCACCAACATCTCCCCAAGAGAAGGGACTAGGATTTCCTCCAAGGGAAATTCCTTGGTTGGTGGATTCCATTTTCTCAACCTAAGATCAACATAGGAAATGGTGATGATTATTCCATTTAAAATAAATTTTAGACACTTTGACACAACTTGTTTTTTCAATTTTAAAGAGTCGAGAAAAAACAAAAGATGACTCTAGTCGCCTTCGATTTTTAATGAGCCTGAAGTGACAAGTGATCAAATGGACCTTTTCCGTTAAGGAGTCTGAAAAGGAACGAAAGGGACTGCTCTGGAATCTAGGCAGAGGGATTACCAAACCAATTGCAAAACTACAGAATACTTTTTACGGTACGGCAGTCAATATTCCCGAATGCTGTGTTCAGTGCATTGCGATCGATAGGGCGACAGACACAACTTCCTATGGATAAAGGATTAAGCCTATTGTGGTCTCCCAAAATATCCTCGACGGTATGTGGGATCACAAGTCCGTACTGGCACTTATCGTCTCAAAGTGGAGGAATCACCCAACCAACAGTGAGAACAACAGTTACCAGGCTTTACGACGCTGGAATACGTCTCTAGCCTAGACTTCTAGATTTTGTGCGTTAGGTTCCAAAGTGTTGTTAGATTCATTAAATTTATTTTATAGTTGATCTTGCTTAAGAAATTTTCCTTTCAGGTTCACCACGTGATGTAGATGTACAATTCCTAAAATGCAATCTAAGATGATAAACAGTCTTTTATCTTCTTTGTGCAATGAAAATCCTAGCTACTAAGGAAAGAAAGACAATATTCTTTCACAAAGAGCAAAGAGCACACACTATATGCACTGTCCTAAATCAAACCAATCAAACAGTCTAAATGCAAATGCACATGCATGTATTTGTTTTCAGCCTTCTTAATATGTGAATGATAAAAAGAAAGCTAATGCGCAAATCTTAATTACTTTTCAAGCGACAATTACTAACAAGTTTCTTTTCAAAATAAAAAATGAAGATAATGACAACACTTTGTGATTTGGAAATGAATACTTGCTTTCGACACTAGAAAAACTACAAATTCAGATCAAATACAATAGTAACAGGGTAATCGACTATCAAGAGTAATCAGACTCTCTCCTATGACTGAAAACGACACTTGCGACACTTTCAAATCAAGAAACGACAGTACAATTACGTTACTTTTTTGCAAAGGAGAACTGAAAATGACTCAACAAATACACAAAAACATTTATAGTTCTTTGCACAACGGAGGCAGAATAACAGCAAGGAAAGGGGTTTTAAAGAGAGGTGTACTGACTACAGGCAACAAAATTCATGAATAGAACAGAAAAGAGTGAACAGAAACCAACATTCAGGAACAATTCCTAGTCTGATCAGCGCACCTATAACACAATGAATTTGAAATGCAAAGCACCTACTACACTCGGGAAGTGCGCTGAATTTCAGATTCACAGAACAGAGAGTGCGCTGGGACAGGGACGAGACTTTGCTTGGGTTCCGGCTCACAGTTTGCAATTCAGTTCAGGGATTTTGGCCGAGCAAGTGGTAATCAGTAAATCAACAACAGGGGTGGATCTAAGGAGGTTACTAGAGCCACCACAAGGGCAATTAGAGAGTTTGTAAATCATTTGTTTAATTCATAAACAAAACCCAGAGATTGACTGAAGCGACATTTATATAATTTTCATTTGCATAGCAAATGCAGTTCGAAAGCTACCTGGCTCAAATTCAGGCTCCGTCTGTAAGTTTATAAATTAAACAACAAGGTAGATAAATAAACAACCTAGTCACTCCCCAGCAGAGTTGCCATTTTGTTATAGGGAAGAGTGTCTATGCAGAACTGCTAATCCCACTAAGGTGTGGTAGCTACCTTAGAAACAAACAAAGTAAAGCTACTTTCGTTTTTCCTTTATGAAATATAGATGAGAGAAGAATAAAGGAGACCAACCTCTGTCTTGCGCTTGGTTCCTAGTTCGATTCCTCTCTCTTTTGATAGTCCTTTGCTACTTTCTTCCTTGTATGCCCAACTTCACAGAGTACCTGTAGAATCAAAGTAGCATAACACTATACAAGAACATGGATCTATAATCATAAACAATCTAGGATCAGATGTAAATTGACCATACAAATGCATGAAACATAAATGCCACAAGAGTATGGAGGAAAACTTGAATAGCTTTATTGATAATCAAGAAAGAGCCAAGAGAGTTACAACCAGTTGTTCTGACCCAGCATCATCCTCTCAGCAAGTAAGCCCTTCTTCACCTCATGCAAAGCTTAGATCACCCAACACTATGATGTTGCCTCAAGAAACCAACAACAATTCCTTACAAGATGCAAAATTCCAGCCTCCAGATCTCTAGGATGAGGGATCCATATAGAGATATCTGTAAGGGAGATGATTCAGCTTGTGATTTGATTAGTGTCTTCCCTTTGATAGTTCTTGCTTCCACTAGGAGATTGATGATCTCTTACCCATCCTTGGTCGAATTCCGAGAGGCAAGTGTCACAGGAGAAGTTTCTGGAATATTCCATGCCTCTCCACCTCACAGATTGACACTCCCATTTGTCACTTCTCGTCCATCACACCCCATAGAAGGGATTTTTGAAATGCAATGCACCCACAGAGTGTACTTAGGTGAGATGCAACACACTTTGCCTATGGAGCAAGTGAAATGATCCTGTTTTGACCAGTTCTGAGCAATTTTCCATGGAGAACCTCTGGGAGAAGCTGTAATCAGTTGACCTTGTTCCTTTAGGGTTTAGAACAACACTTTTAGGGACTTAGGAGCCCTTGGTTTATGGATATTTTATGCTTGGGGTTGCAGTGCCCAAAAATGTCTATAACACAAAGTAAGGAACAGGACTATAGATTAGTTACCAATTCAGTGAAAACCCAACTCGCTGAGTGGCTGGCAGGCAAAGGGGATGACATAAATCTAAATCAACAGGATAGAGATTTAGGATCTGTCCTCAACTTTAAATTTCCAAGAAAGAGCTACCCCCCTCCATCCCTCAAAGAATGGCAAATTAGGAAAAACAAAGAGGAATTCCAGCTCTGGTTGTCCAACCATCCTCTTCCCTCTCGCTTCTTTGATGGGGCTGCAAAAAGGAATCCTGGAATCGTTGGTGCGGGAGGCATTATCATCAACCCAGAAGGTTCTCCCCTACTCAGATTTGCTTGGGTATTAGGCCACTCCTCAAGTATACAAGCTGAGGCAATGGCCCTCTTCCAAGGTGTCAAACTCCTTCAAGAGCTAGGAATTGAGGAGGCAAACGTTTTTGGAGATTCCCAGGTAATCATAAGTACAGTGGTGAACAATTCCAAGCCTACAGATCTGCATCTCGCAAGATTATTGCAAGGATCAAAAGCATGAGCAAGTCCCTAAAATTGAATTACTTTCATGTCTTAAGAATCAATAACAAAGAGGCGGATATAGAGGCAAATAAAGCCATTCACTTAGATGCCGACACAATTCTCAGAGACAAGGAAACCTTTTGGGACCCAATACTGTAAAGAGCCATGTTTTATTGCCTCTTATTACAATAGTTTGTTTGCATCTTTCAGCTCGGGAAATTAGCTGCCAAAGCTCAATATTCCAAATGTAAAAAAAGGAAACTGAAAGCAGCAGGAGAGCCCTCCCTCTTGGTGGACAACCATGTTGAATTCTGTTCTTCCTCTTGTAACCGAATTTGTGGCTATTAGCCATTCAGTTAATGAAATCTCATAACCGTTCTTGTAAAAAAAAAAAAAACATTAAAATCTTGCAAAAATTGGTAGCAGTTTCCATGTTGATACAATTAAGTATATTGAAATTTCTCTCTAATTTATGATAAATAAACCACATGAAAAAGAAAAATTCTACTAACATCATAAGGCTCTTTTCCAAATATAATTCATGTTCTACCATAACACATTCAAAAAAATTCATAGAAACATTTCCAATAACTTGTGATTAAAGTTAACTAGGATTAATTTCATTGTGTGGAGGAAGCTTTCAAGCTCTCGTTGTGTGGTTCTCCACACTCCACACAATCTAACATATTAATATTAATTGCGAATTTGTTTAACGTTGTGCTCTCCCCCTCCCCCCCCCCTGCAAAGGACATGCAAGCTCGTTCTCTGTGGAATAAACTCATATATGCATCCTTGTCCTGCATAGATCCTTCATTCGCATAGATTCAGAGACCTATGCAACTGATCTCTCGCATAACTAATATATACAAGTTTTAAATGGAAAAGATCTTAAAGTGAAATAATGAAAAATAAACACACTAGCAATACATGTCAGAGCGTTAATCAAAGAATCACTCCCCTACCTCATGAAGGACCCGTAGCCATGTAAAACTATTAAGGAATAACAAATGCTTGTGCGTGGATCTTTCACTGTGTGAAAAGGGAAAACCACGATTGTTGAAGTGTCGATTATTTTTCACATTCATGATTTCTTGGAAAATATATCCTTGATTTCCAATTGACCATGAACAACATCTCCAACCTATATTAGCTATAGATTATGAGGAAAATCATACTACATTACTTTATGTTAAACATTTCGTAGTTTTCATGTGATATTTAGAGATACCATTTAGGGCTAGTTGAAAGCCAAAGATCTGATCTTATGCAACGCTAACTTTGGAGATAAAAATTTATGTAAGGAAACAAAAACTCAAACTATACTCCCAACTTCTAAATGCATTTTTAAAAGAGAAAATTTCTAGCCATTTCTTCTTTGTACTTAAAAATATATGCTTAACCAACAATTTTCTCAATGTTGTTTAACTCTATATTTCTTTTTTCCCTATATAATCACAAGACATAACTATTTTGTGTGTGAAACATGTTACACATGACACATCATATACACACATATGTACCCTAAGTCACAGACACGTATGAAATGAAATAAAAATGAAATATTTGTATCAAATATCAAGTTGGCCCACACATACCACATCTTACATAAAATGAATCATAAGAATATTAATTGGAAATATGTTTAGTGCCAAAAGGTGTGTCGGAGAACTGTGTAAATGGAGATTGGATGTAAAGTTGCATAACTTTTGATAGAAATAGTGTGTTTGTTATTGCACATACTTGGCACAAATCACAAATCAAAAGGTCTATGTTTTATGAAGCTTTTGTAATGTAATTTTAACAATTAGCGTGCACATAGTTACATTGGACAGGTGTTCATCATGCGTTCTTTTTTGACTTGCATGTTGCCAACACATATTGGACTGGGGGGGCTCGTTTCAAGTGGTTTTTCCCAAAGTTCTCAGAATCAGTAGTCTATTCTGAGTATTGTACGTTTTTCTCATTAGAATAAGACTCATGAACATAAGTTGTTTTAAAAAAAAGTATACAATTTATGATATCTGTATCAGGTAAGTTGTGGTTCATTTTTTTTGTGATTCTATATCTCATTCATAGAGAAGAGTTTTAAGAAAATCAATGTGGATATGCATGTGCTATTAATGTGTATTTTTTGTTATTTTATGACGTTATTATGTGTAGCTATATCATCCTGTTCACTTTCCTATATTTTTTTTTATATTTTGGTTATCGTGGGGCAATAGCTCGTAGTGAATTTAGATTTCTTTGAAGCATGATTGCTAAAGTATCCATGGATAAGCATGTTTCAAGCGTAATTAATAAAGCATCAATGGAGAAACATTTGTTTACTATGAAAATAAATCGTGTCGATGCAATTCTAAGGCTACATAATCTATTTTGTTTAAAGAATTTTTCATATGTTGTAGGAGATTGCGTGTTCGAGACTATGTGAACTCTATTGCATTTTGGATATACACCAACAAAGTTACATGAAGGAATGATAGAACATTTAAGGAACTGTTTACAAGAACAAAATGTTGAAACGATATTATCTTATGAACGTGAATTGAATATAGATGCATTGATAAAAATCCATTTTATAAATAGCCCAAATGTTTACATGGAAAGGATGACAAAATTATCACCGCGGAAGAATGGGGATTTTGGGGGGACATATTTTGTATACTTTGGTTATTTAATTCGCTGAATTTTTTTATAAAACTTTGGTCAAAGACAACAATGAAAATATTGTTGGCATTATGATTCAAGTGTTGTCCTTGATGGCAACTCACTCAGAGGTTGGTACAGGTGCTCAGAGGTTGGTACAGGTGATGGCAACTTAATCAGCAGACAGATCTTAGTACAGCATGCCAAGGAAGTTCATATACGCAGGTTCGTTAATCCCAAGTCGCGTGTACATGCTAGTTGGCTTCATCAAAAGCGCGTGTATGTGGAAAAGTACCTTTGGTCCATGGCGGTTAGTCCTTGGAAGTTGTGCCTATGGTTTCGGACCATTGTGTCTCGACGGGCGTGTCGATTCCTAGTTTTGAAGTTGATGGTATTATGTTACTATGGTTTTGGCTCTTGGTATTGAGCAAGGCCTAAGGCTATATAAGGAGAAGAAGATCATTAGGCAAAATCATCTTTCGACAAGGCTTGAATATCTAAGAGAGAAAGAGATCTAATATGCAGGGTCTGGGTTGCTTGATATGAGCTAAGGAGAAATCACATCGGATGATGGAAGACTAGATCTAAGGATAAATCAGGATCTAATGGTTTGAAATGCACTATTATGACATGGTTGATTATGCGTATTTCTAGATCTGCATACTGTCGCAATATTATGTTCTGGGTCTAACTGATGTCTGGTACAGCTGCAAGTTGAGAGAATCTATTTTTAGATCTGTACGCAGGTTGGCTTAGGTAAAAGCGCGTGTATACGCGGGTTTCGCTCATTGAAGTAGCGTATATCTCTTAAAGCTTGATTTTTGGGTTTGCAGTTGGATCTGACTGTTATTGCAGAGTTCTGTAGACTGCTCTGTGTTCTGGTATCTGGTGATTGACAGGGTTCAGTGGTTCAGTGATTCAAAGTTTGATAATACTAGTATTGGTTGTTTTATGCTTCAATGATCTGTTGTGAAAGTTGAATGAATTGGGGTCTACAGATTGTAATGTTGTGCTTCAGGAATATCCAGTCTGAAAATGTATGAAAGGTGGTATCTGAAGGAAAGAAGATTGTAGGTCAGCACCTACGTACTAGTTTCTTGGCTAGTACAAGAGCAAAGGGGGTTGGAGCTCCCTTCCAAGGAAGTTTGGAGAACGAGAGAAGGTTGTAGCCTTCTGCAGGTTGTAGCCTGCGTACTGGTATAAGGCTGCACCAGTACAAAAGATTGTAAACTGAAGTTTCATATTAAAGAAAGATAGAGACAACTTGCAGCAGGTGGTTTTCACCCACATTGGGTTTCCACCTTATATCTTGGTGTTCATGTGTGTGGCTTTTGATCTATTCTGTTATACTGCACCTGTTTACTGTTAATGTGGTGAATAATGTCCTGATGAACTTAACTGAAGAATAAGCTAACTAAATTATGAGTTTTCTTCTTATACGCTGTTTTATTTAGTCACAGTAGCGTGTACACGCTGATTCACTTAACTGAAGTAGCGTATATGTTTCTGAGCATTGAAAAAGTTTGATTGATCTGATAATACTGATTCACCCCCCCTCTCAGTATTATTTCCATCAATTGGTATCAGAGCAGGTCCTTCAGAGAAGCTTGATCGCTTGAAGGAAGATCATTCATCATGAGCAACTACGAGAAAGAAGCATCAATCAGGCCACCGATTTTTGATGGGACAAATTTCAATTATTGGAAGGTAAGAGTTACTGCATATCTTCAATCTCTTGGTACAGAAGTTTGGAACATTGTAGAAACAGGCTATGCTTTTCCTTCAGCTATTCCTACAGATCCAGCTGAGAAAAAGCAGTATGAAACAAATGCAAAAGCAGTCAGTACTCTATTAGGAAGTATATCCCAAACAGAATTCATGAAGGTCATGCACTTCAAATCAGCAAAAGAGATATGGGACAAAATGATCACTAGCTATGAAGGAGATGAACAGGTAAAGCAAGCTAAACTTCAAACTCTCAGGATTCAATATGAGACTCTCAAGATGTATAATGATGAAAGTGTGGCTAATTATTTTCTTCGGGTAGATGAGATTGTTAATTGTATGAAAAATTTGGGTGAAGAAATAAAAGAGACTATAGTAGTTCAAAAGATTCTAAGATCATTATCCCCCAAGTTTGAATCTAAAGTATCTGCAATAGAAGAAAAAGAAAATCTCCGTGTTCTCACTATGTCTCAGCTACATGGAATTCTAACTGCTTATGAAATGAGAAAGGGAGGTCCATCAGACAGAAGGGAAGCTGCTTTTAAGGCATCAGGAAAAGAAGATTACTATGAAGCAAGCCATGTTCCAGAAGAAGAGGAAGAAGAATCAAATTTTGTCAGAAATCTTCAAAGGGGTTCTGGAAGGTTCAGAGGTAAGCTACCTTTCAAATGCTTTGCTTGTGGAAGAGTAGGTCATTATGCTGCAAAATGTCCTTATAAGGATAAAGGAAAAGAACCTGCTAGATGGAACAAGAAACAAAGTGCAAATAAGAAAAGTTACTACACCCATGAAGATAGTGATGGCTTATCAAACAGTGATGAAGATGAACAAGGTAATAAATATAAGCTGTTAATGGCATTTGAAGATGATGATTATGAGGATGCTGTAGATGTGGATAATCTCTATAATGAAATTACTAGACTCAAGAGATGCATAGAAGAAAAGAATGTGATCATTGATACTTTGCAATTTCAAATTGATGAAAAGGAAAAACATCTTGAAAAACTAGAAGGTGAAATTGTTGGTCTCAGAAAAGAAATTGAGAAAACAAAAGCTATTAATCTTAAGTTTGTCAAAGGATCTGAAACTTTGGATGAGATTATCAATGTGCAGCGGTCTCCTCTAAACAAGACAGGTTTGGGCTATAATGGAGAAACCTCTCAAGCATCCACCTCAAAAAGTTATCTTGATGCAGCAAGAAGAAATGAGCAGAAGAACAATGAAGATAATCAGGTAAAGCAGGGACGAATTACAAACAGAAACTATCAGGGACAATCCTTCTTAAGGGTGAACAAAAGCTACAACCAACCACAGGTAAAATCTTCTCAGTTTGGCTCAAGAATAGATGAAAATAGAAATTACAATCAGTTGGCTGGTAGATTCAATAACCGCAGAAGCTTCTTCAATGGACAATGCTTTTCTTGCCATAACTTTGGTCACAAAGCAGCTCAATGTGTTGCATATAAAACAATCATGACTAGGGAAGCTCAAAAACAAAGAAGTATGACAGGGATTACAAAAAGGACCTATAACAACTTTTCGGTTCTTGAAAATGAAGTTGAATGTTCTATTTGCAATAATTTTGGTCATAAAGACTCTGAATGCAGGAGCAGGTTTCAGGAGAAAAAGGAACAAGCCACGAGCACCAAAACATGGAGAATAAAGGAACCTCAAACAGAAAGATGTGGGATAGCATTTTATGCAGAAGGACAGGAAAATCTATGGTACATTGACAGTGGATGTTCGAAACATATGACAGGTGATAAAGAAAAACTTGAATCTTATTCTACTTTAGAAAAGGGAAAGAAAGTTTCTTTTGGAAATGATACTCCTGCAACTATAAAAGGAAAAGGTATTGCTCCTTTGAAAGAAAAGGTCAAGGCTGGAAATGTTTTATATGTTGATGGATTGAAGCATAATCTACTAAGTGTCAGCCAGATGTGTGATCAAAAAACCGAGGTTATTTTTAGATCGAATGGATGTCTTGTTCGTGATCTTGATACAGGTAAAACAGTTCTCAAAGGCAAAAGAACTCCAAATAATCTGTACATATTTGAAGAAGGACAACAACAATGCTATCTTAGCAAGGATGAAGAGCACTGGTTATGGCATCGAAGGTTGGGACATCTAAGCTTCTCACAAATAAAGAAAGCATGCAAATATCAGGCAGTTCGCGATCTTCCAGATATCAAAATTCCAGACAACACCATATGCAAATCTTGTCAGTTTGGAAAGCAAACCAGAACTAACTTTCCAGAGAAGGAAGGATCAGCTAGCTTGCCTCTTGAGCTAGTCCATACAGATGTATGTGGTCCATTTAGGAAAAGGACACCTCGAGGAGAAGAATATCTGATATTATTCATTGATGATTTCTCAAGGTTTGTTTGGTTAGGGCTTATGAAGCACAAAGATGAAGCATTCGAAAAATTCAAATCCTTCAAAGCATTGGTTGAAAATGAATCAGGACACAAAATTAAGTGCCTCAGATCTGACAGAGGTGGGGAGTTCACCTCAAATGAATTTTTCGATTTCTGTGACGAACATGGGATAAGAAGAGAATTCTCTACAGCTAGAACTCCTCAGCAAAATGGGGTTGTGGAAAGAATGAACAGAACTATCCAACAAATGGCTCGTGCTATGCTCGATGAATCAGGTACTCCTGCAACCTTCTGGGGTGAAGCTGCACATGCTGCTGTTATTATTCTTAACAAAACAAATGTCCGAGTAAACAGCACTCAAACACCTCATGAGCTTTGGAGTGGTAAAACTCCTTCCGTGAAGCACTTCAAAATCTTTGGGAGCAAATGTTATATTAAGAATACTGATGAGCAACTTGGCAAACTTGAACCAAGAGCAGATGAGGGCATTCTTCTTGGTTATTCTCCACATAGCAAAGCATACAAGTGCTACAATAAAAGACTTGGCAGAATTGTTGACAGTATTGATATAGTGGTTGATGAGAAGGGATATATTCCTAGGCAAGTTCATCATGAAGACATTGAAGAAGATGAAGGTTACTCTCAAAGGCGAAATGATGAAGAAGAAGAACCTCAAGAAGAAGAAGAATCTCAAGAAGAACCAGAGGAGCAGACAAGAATAGAAGAGAAGACTCCATCCAGATATGTTCAAAAGAATCATCCAGAAACTCAGATTGTGGGGCAGAAAGAAGCAGGAGTACAAACAAGAAGGACACTTGCAGAAGCTTCAAGCTACTTGGCATTACTCTCCTCCACTGAACCACAAAATGTGAAAGAGGCATGCAAAGATGAATGTTGGGTCAAAGCAATGGATGAAGAACTTGAGCAAATCGAAAAGAACAACACTTGGGAATTAGTTCCTAGACCAAAAGATAAGAATGTAATAGGAACAAAATGGGTCTTCAAGAATAAATTAAATGAAAATGGAGAAGTAATTAGAAACAAGGCCAGACTTGTTTGTAAAGGGTATGCACAGCAAGAAGGAATAGATTTTGAAGAGACCTTTGCTCCTGTGGCAAGACTTGAGGCCATCCGAATGTTCCTTGCTCTCTCAAGCTTTCAAAACTTCAAGGTATTTCAAATGGACGTGAAATCAGCCTTCCTGAATGGAGACTTAGAAGAAGAAGTATATATTGAGCAGCCAGATGGCTTCATTCTTGGGAATGATCCAAACCTTGTATGCAGATTGAAAAAGGCACTCTATGGACTCAAACAAGCTCCAAGGGCTTGGTACTATCGGTTGGACAAATATCTTCACCAACAAGGCTTTTCAAAAGGATCAGCAGATAGCAATCTCTATATAAAAGTTGAAAATAACAAATTGCTAATTCTTGTTGTTTATGTAGATGATATTATTTTTGGCAGCAATGAAGAGACTATGAGTCAAAACTTTGCCTTGGTTATGCAGAAAGAATTCGAAATGTCACTTCTTGGAGAATTGACATATTTTCTTGGATTGCAAATCCAACAAAATGAAGGAGGTATCTTCTTGTCTCAAACCAAATACCTCAAGCAGATCTTGAAGAAGTATGGCATGGAAGAGTCAAAGCCAGTATGTACACCCATGGTTACAGGATGCAGCCTCAGTGCAAATGATGAATCAGCAGCAGTTCACCAACCCACTTATAGATCCATGATTGGGAGTTTGCTTTATTTGACAGGTACTCGACCAGATATTACACATGCAGTAGGAATGGTTGGAAGATTTCAAGCCAACCCAAAGGAAACTCATCTTCAGGCAGTCAAAAGAATCTTCAAATATCTTCAAGGGACCCAAAACTATGGCTTATGGTATCCTAGAAATACAGATCTCACTCTTCATGCTTACACAGATGCAGATTGGGCTGGAAGTGTGGATGATAGGAAAAGCACAAGTGGTGGTGCTTTCTTCATGGGTTCCAGATTAGTATCTTGGTTCAGCAAGAAACAGAGTTCGATTGCCTTATCTACAGCTGAAGCAGAATATGTGGCTGCAGCATCTTGTTGCACACAACTTCTTTGGATGATGCAGACCTTGCAGGACTTTCAAATCACTTGCACTCCACCAGTTTCTATCTTATGTGATAATACAAGTGCAATCAGCATTTCAAAGAATCCAGTCATGCACTCAAAGACCAAGCACATACCAATCAAGTACCATTTTCTTCGGGAACAAGTGCTTGAGCAGAAGGTCAAGTTGGAGTATGTTCCTTCTAAGGAACAAGTTGCTGATATTCTCACAAAACCACTGCCCAGGGAAACTTTTGAATATCTCAGACAAAAGCTGGGAGTAGTTGATGCTTCATCCTGCTGTTGAAGCTTGTCTGTTCTACAGAAAAGTTGGTATACGCAAGTTACGAAAGGTATATACGCGTATACACGCGGATTTATGCTGGGAAAGTCGCGTGTATGGTGTACGCTTGTTGCAGAGATTATATCCGCGTCCATACGTTGTTTCATGCAGGAGAAATCGCGTATATGAAGTTCTGAACAGCAAGGGCAAACTCTGGAGTTCTGAACAGCAATGGGTATGTCAGAATTCTTCAGGCACGGTTTCAGGGGGTGCAACAGGCACAGGTTCAGGGGGAGCAGCTTAAAAGTCTCATAAAGCATTGTTGGCATTCAGATGTTTTGGTTGTTGATTTCAGGAAAAGGAGCTCAGAAAGAAATCCTGGTTGCTGATCTAAAAAGATGTTTATAATATGCTGCTGATGACTTTCATAAGTCTTGGTCTAGATCTGTTGTCTCTATGTCATGTATCTCTCTTGTGATATCTCTTTTATGGTGTCAAGGTCATGTAACGGCCTATGTTGGTTTCCCCACTATGCCTGGGATGAATGCTGTAATATAATTGGTTGTTTCTGATATGTCCCCTCTTGGTAGGGAGTATGGATGTAAGTATTTAGTCTTTTGGTGATAGGAAGGTCCCTTATGGTGTATAAGTCTTGGTTCTTGTTGAAGAACATCTTTTGCAGATCTGGCCTACTGTCAGGGGGAGCATGAATCAGCACAGCCAAGCAGAGGTATCAGCATGTCCTCAGGGGGAGCACAGCCCTTTGCCCTTGATGTCAAAGGGGGAGAGTGACTTGGTGTGGTGGTTGCCATCAAGTCCAAAGGGGGAGATTGTTGGCATTATGATTCAAGTGTTGTCCTTGATGGCAACTCACTCAGAGGTTGGTACAGGTGCTCAGAGGTTGGTATAGGTGATGGCAACTTAATCAGCAGACAGATCTTAGTACAGCATGCCAAGGAAGTTCATATACGCAGGTTCGTTAATCCCAAGTCACGTGTACACACTAGTTGGCTTCATCAAAAGCGCGTGTATGTGGAAAAGTACCTTTGGTCCATGGCGGTTAGTCCTTGGAAGTTGTGCCTATGGTTTCGGACCATTGTGTCTCGACGGGCGTGTCGATTCCTAGTTTTGAAGTTGATGGTATTATGTTACTATGGTTTTGGCTCTTGGTATTGAGCAAGGCCTAAGGCTATATAAGGAGAAGAAGATCATTAGGCAAAATCATCTTTCGACAAGGCTTGAATATCTAAGAGAGAAAGAGAGCTGATATGCAGGGTCTGGGTTGCTTGATATGAGCTAAGGAGAAATCACATCGGATGATGGAAGACTAGATCTAAGGATAAATCGGGATCTAATGGTTTGAAATGCACTATTATGACATGGTTGATTATGCGTATTTCTAGATCTGCATACTGTCGCAATATTATGTTCTGGGTCTAACTGATGTCTGGTACAGCTGCAAGTTGAGAGAATCTATTTTTAGATCTGTACGCAGGTTGGCTCAGGTAAAAGCGCGTGTATACGCGGGTTTCGCTCATTGAAGTAGCGTATATCTCTTAAAGCTTGATTTTTGGGTTTGCAGTTGGATCTGACTGTTATTGCAGAGTTTTGTAGACTGCTCTGTGTTCTGGTATTTGGTGATTGACAGGGTTCAGTGGTTCAGTGATTCAAAGTTTGATAATACTAGTATTGGTTGTTTTATGCTTCAATGATCTGTTGTGAAAGTTGAATGAATTGGGGTCTATAGATTGTAATGTTGTGCTTCAGGAATATCCAGTCTGAAAATGTATGAAAGGTGGTATCTGAAGGAAAGAAGATTGTAGGTCAGCACCTACGTACTAGTATCTTGGCTAGTACAAGAGCAAAGGGGGTTGGAGCTCCCTTCCAAGGAAGTTTGGAGAACGAGAGAAGGTTGTAGCCTTCTGCAGGTTGTAGCCTGCGTACTGGTATAAGGCTGCACCAGTACAAAAGATTGTAAACTGAAGTTTCATATTAAAGAAAGATAGAGACAACTTGCAACAGGTGGTTTTCACCCACATTGGGTTTCCACCTTATATCTTGGTGTTCATGTGTGTGGCTTTTGATCTGTTCTGTTATACTGCACCTGTTTACTGTTAATGTGGTGAATAATGTCCTGATGAACTTAACTGAAGAATAAGCTAACTAAATTATGAGTTTTCTTCTTATACGCTGTTTTATTTAGTCACAGTAGCGTGTACACGCTGATTCACTTAACTGAAGTAGCGTATATGTTTCTGAGCATTGAAAAAGTTTGATTGATCTGATAATACTGATTCACCCCCCCTCTCAGTATTATTTCCATCAAATATAGAAATAACGTTATGACATATTGTTCCATGATGAAAATCCAACTGCTGGACATTTCGAACCACTTTTGTGTAAGAATAAACATTCAATAAGAATTAATCATGACCATATAATAAATATAACAACGTATAAATAAACATAAAAAACATGAACATAGATGAAAATGTAATATAACTTGACACAAAGCTTATCAATGCAAATAAGAGATCACGACTATCATTGCATCAACTTAAAAAACATATAAGAAACAAGGACGTTTTCGAAACAAGTGTTCTTAGAAAACTATGCAAGCCATTAAATTATAGCTCTAAGAACATCAACATTGATGAAGATGCTATGGAACTTAATACAAAGCTTGTCAATGTAAGCAAGAGATCACATTGTTCATTGCATGAACTCAAAAAATACATAAGAAACAATAATGTTATTGAAACAAGTCAGATTACAAGATGATCGAAGCGGTAAAAGTCAATACAAAATACCATATTTCCTAATAAACATAAAGAATCATTACAGATGTTTGATTATACATTTGAAACAGTGGTCGAACAACAATATTTTAAGAAAATACAAGATGTTCCTATTTATGATTGTGCAATATGCAATCAAACTTGGTTTAAAATATATGTCATAGAAAAACAATTCAATAATGTGTCCAAAGTTAAGTGTATATGCCAAAAATGCAGAAAAGCATTAGACAATGACAAAGTTATTAAATTTGCAGTTCGAGAGTGAATTAAGCATAATAGAAAAAATTCCATAGTGAAATAACTTTATGAATTGGAGGAATGAGTAATATCGTGAAGGTTACCTTTTTTCCAAATACTAGAATTTGGATAGTGTTTTAGAAAACAATAATTGGCATTGACTAGTGGACTAATCAATGTACCTGTTGACACATTTTCAATCCAAATTGGACTTCCTCATGACATAAATGAATCTAGTACAATGGGTGTGGCAATTAAAATACGTTTAATGTTTAAAAGAACATTTTTTGTTGGGTGAATATGTGTTCATAAGTTCCTGAATGCATTGAGAAGATTGTGTAAAACTCCAGTTTATAAACTAGATAATCTCAAAATAAATGAAATCTAGAAACAAGTCTTTGATCAAAACAAGGATGCATATGCATGTGAGACATATACATAAAGCAACAATGATAAGGATTACTACGATCAAGTGTCGGTAACTAAAACACTATTACATGTAATTATCAATTCATAGAGTATTTATGACCTTTGTAATAATCAAATAAATATTGCTTCAGGTGAAGACTATAGAGCTTTGGGAATATTAAAAGATAGGTATTCAGAGGAGATGATCCTTCCCACACTATTTTATGGGAAAAAATGATTAGACAATGTTACAAGAAACTTTACATATCACAATATTGCTCGATGGGAGGTTTTGTATCAAGATCATGATTTTGCATATCATATAATGAATTTTTTTTACAAAACAACGTGAATTATCCTTACTTAAGTATTTAGTTGTATTTATATTTTTACAATAAAATGATAGTTAAAAGGAAAAAAAATAACAACTAGATACGTTAAAACAAAGGCAAATTTGAAACACATTTTGGCATCGAACATTGTGTATATGGATCTTAGATAAATACAAACATCGCCAAATTATTTTTTCATTTGCGCAACAACTTATATGCGATGATCCGATAGTTGGGTCCACCAAATTTCTTTGTTTCATTTTTTAGAGAAAAAATCATCAACTGAAAACGAAGTAGAGGAAGATGATATTGATACATTAATAGGAAATGACCCTATTACGTGTGCATGATATTACAAATGTAGAATGAATGCTCTACGCTAGTTAATTTTACATGAGTCCAAATAATTTGGTGATGTTGTTGATTATTTCTTTATAATAGAAATAAAAAATCAAGGAAGTCAGCATGAACATGGATTGCTATGGATAAAAAATGATCCTATCTATGGAACTAATATGAATATTGAAATTGAAAGCTTCGTTGAAAATTATTTGTGATGTGATTCAACTAAACTACCTGTAAATTTGAAATCTATTCAACGCCATCGTCATAAAAAAACCTTTATGGAAGGAAAACAAATGCATTGCATGTTCAATTTTCCAATTCCACCAATGCCAAAGACACAAATACTTGAGCTTACGGAATTTGATAATGCAAAAAAAAATCAAATGCAAGAACAATATTTGATGCACTAGCTAATATGGAACATGATGAGACAAATACATTTGATAGTTTTCTTGAGAAAATATGTATAAGAGAATTTGACTATTTCCATGCAATTCAATGTACTTTAAAATGAAGAAAAATTCTTTTGAAAATAGAACCAAAAGATATATGGACTAATAAATTCACTCTACATGTTCTGTTAATCTGGGCTACAAATACCGATGTCCAACTTGTACTTGTCTTACATGCTACAACTACTTATTGTAGTTCATATATGACAAAGCTAGATAAAATAATTATATCGATGTTTAAACATGTATGAAGCGAATGTCAAAAAAATGATGGTGATATCGTAGAAACAATTGCAAGACTTGGAAAATATTTTTTGAACTTACAACAAATTTCTGCACAACAAGTTTTATATAGTGTTGTCAATGTCGCTGAATAATAGTTCAAGAAAATGAATATTTATTAATACTTCAACAATATATGGTCAAATGTTTTTACTAAAAAACCAAAAGACCTCGAGAGTGAACCATAATGATTCATAAAACATAGAATGTTTATAAATTATCGACCGTTATGTGCAAAGACCAGGAAACATTAAACATGTATGCTTAGCAAAATTTGTAGTGTGCTATACACTACAAGGAAGGAGAAGAGGAGGCTCTGAGAGACATGCATTATAAGATACATAAAGTATAATAAACATATTTATCCTAATAACTATTACATAGATTGATTAATGTTTTATGTTCCATATCATATTGACGATAATAGTTTTAAGGAACAATATTCGACTTGGGGGAATGCATATTTATTATTTGAAAAAATCATAAAATGAAATGAAAAAAAATTCATGAACAAAACAATGACAACATGGAATGATATTGATAGCATATCAGTTGAACTTGAAAGAAATATAAATATTTTTTTGAAATATATGTACCTATATATGAAGAAATAGATAGCAGAAAATGTTATTAGGAATACGATATCGAATCAGATTTTAAATATTTGCAAAAGGCTAGAAATGAAAAATCAATTATTGAGAGACCTTACCAACTTGTAAAATAGCCACAACTACTAGAAGAAACCAAATTATTTGAAATCATGAGAATGATCAACCCAAAACAGGTAAAAATAGTGACTGAGAAAAAAAATAATCAAGAGAAACCATTGTATATACTTGTAACAGGTGGTGTGGGAATTGGAAAAACATTTACTGTTATAACAATATTCCAATATCTAATTTTCCTATACAACAACATGTTCTGATGTGACTCAACTGAACTAAAAGGAATCATAACAACATCTACAAGAAAATTTGCGTTCAATGTAGGTGGTGTAACATTGAATTCTACATTCCATTTACCATTTAACAAATTGAAATATATTTCTCGTAAAGGTGAAAAATTAGAAACATTAACAAAACATTGCGAAAAAAATCATGTTATGCGGATTGATAAGGAATCTTTTATAGGTTCAACATTATTATACAAAGTTGACAAATGTTTATAGGAAATAAAGCATACTCTTTTAGCTTATTTTGGAAATATTGATGTAATATTTTTAGGTGACTTGTTCCAAGCACAACAAATTAAAGGTTCTCTAATTTATGGGAAACCAATTTTAGTAGGGGAAAATCCAGTATACAATTTTTGGAAGGAAAAAGTGAAATTCTATGAATTGCGTACCATAATGCATCAAAAAGATGAAAAATCTGTTGAAATCCTTAACAAATTGCAATTGAATCAACAATAGGATGAAGACATAAAATATATAAATGATAAGTGCTATATACCTACTCCAATAGATACATTATTTCCATATATATTTTACAAGAATACGTTTGTGTAATAGCATAACAAAAAAAATTTGGCACATGTAAAGAAAGAGCTAATAGTTCTTGATGTGATTGGTGAATTTCACAGTAAGGAAATAAGCTATGTAACATACGAGAAAACAATGAGATTATCGTAAAAAATTCTTAGAAAATTCAATTTTATTGTTGAGCTATATGCAAGGAACTATAATACAAAATATGGCCTTATTAATGGCATAGATGGAATATGAAAAAATATATGAAAAATAGCAAGAATGTTGATGTGTTATGGATAGATTTTGTAAATCTAGAAATTGGTAAACTACAAAGAAACAAGTATCGTGAACTATATGAAGAAAACATTTCACCTAACTGGACTCGAATATTACATGTTCCAAAACCATTGACATGTCATAGCAAGAGCTTCAGAACTATAATGTGGAAACAATTTCCAATACAACTAGCTTGTGATAGAACAATTCATCTATCACAGGGTTTATATTGGAATGGACTTGCATTTGATCCAAGTGGCATATCGACACATGAACTAGTTTACACAACATTGTAACATGTTATAACCATGGAATCATTTTAGATTCTTAAAAAACTACCAGAAAAAAACTTTTGTGTGAATAATAAATTATTAGAAGAAACGAAACGAGAAAGAACTCAAGCCTCGTAGAAATCAAGATAATGATAGAGAAGCATATAACAAGTTCAAGTACTTTAACTATTGCAAGTTTGAATACGCAAAGTAGATGTGCTCATGTGAATAACATTGTGCCTGATGAGGACCTAATTAATGCTATGATTCTTTGTATCTAGGAAACACATCTAAAATTTCAACCATCAAACACTGAATTTCGCAAATTCAATTTCAACGTATCAGATTGTCTTCATGGAGTAGTTACTTGCATACAAAAAAACATGGAGATCGTTTCAACAAAAAACATTTGAAATATCATAATTGAACTTGTTTTGTCATAAGTATGTTTCCAATGTTGAATATGCATAATAAATGTATTTGTTGGGCCACTTGTATCTATTTCAGGAATCATTAAAGTGATACAAATAGCAAGGGCACAATTCACGCCTGGTTATTATATTTTTATGCTGGTTGGATATTTCAATATTGAGATCAATTCAAATAGCAAGTGAAGTAAATAGTTATTGGAGTACATGTAGTGTGAACAATTACAAGAAGTTTTGGGGAATAAGACAATTATTGATTACATTTGGAAAAAATTTCCTCTTCAACAATTTCATGTTCATATTTCACATTCATATTGGAGTGATCATGATGCAAGTCATGCTTCACTATACTTTTTGTAATTCTAACCTTGCATGAGCTATACATTTTTTTTGTTTTGAATTAGTAAAGTTCACTAGTAATTATAAATGAAATACAACAAATTTTTGTAAATATTAGATATTTCATATAAGCTATAAAGAAACATTTGTTTTTTGTTCTCATGTGGAGTCCAAAATGGACATGTAATTATTTTAATTATTCCAAGGCGATAACAATAATAGATTGTAGGAATCGTATATACATTCAAGGTATGAGTATTCTTGGATCTTCAAGTATTTGTTTTTTTTGTTGTCATCATTTACCTCTTTCAATATTCGATAGGTCATATTTTTTACTTAAGATAATCATTGATTGCACAATTGCAGAAGATACACAATATGTAGAAGTGTTATGCGGAATGTGCGAAAGTGTTTTTTTTTTTGGCATGATCCTTTCCCTATACATACTCGCCGCTTCACACATTTTCATATCGTGTGACACTTTTTCCATACGTTCATGAAAATTTTAAAATGTGATTAATTTTTAAACTAAACTATATTTATGGAATATATTACGTGTTTGCGAGCAAAAATGAGATATGGTTAATATATAAGAGAGTAGAGAAATTTATAATGATTGGCCAAATTGCATGCATCTCTAAGATTTTTCAAATCTGCATGTTAGGTTATTCATAAATCAAAGCTGACAATGACAGATTAGTGTGGACGAGCCATGCAACCAAATCAATTCACAATAGGGATAATTGAGCACATCTTTTCAAGTGAGAATTATTATTGACAACCTATAAGCTAATTGTCATCATGGAAAATAATTCATAGCAATGTAGAAGCAACATGTGTAATAAATGTATGAGATGGTTTTGAAACTTCGATATTTATTTGCCTAGTTTCTGTAAAAGTTAGCTTTAGTATCTTCCATTTCTATTTATTGTAAAATTTCATGTATAATAAATCTAACACTTTCAATAGTAAGACTAGATTTTGTGCTTGAAATAGTAACAAGTATTGATAATATACAAAACTGAAAAATTGTGTAGTTAACTGAGATTGAGAGCATTATTGATTTAAAAAGTGTTTTTAACTACATAATGAACATGGCTAGTAGAGAAAGAAGAGAAGTTATTTGCACTAATACGATTAACTTACTTGCTCGTATTGATGACAAATTTGACTTGTTAATTGCATATTAGTTTTATGTGAATCGACTTTTGATAGAAGAGAAGAACAACAATAATATTTGGACTACTGGATTGGCGAATGTTGCATGTGTGCCAAAAGATTTTTATTTCATGGAAACTATTCATTTGTGTGCATTCAAGAACAAAAACAATTGTGCTACAAGAGAAATCGTTTCCTCTAAATGTGAATAAATTCATATGCATACTCAAGTTAACAGAACCTAATATGTGCTTGAGATTGTGCAAAGAAAATAATTTCCCAACATCAGAAATAGGCGAGGCTAATTTTGTTAGCGATTTGTTTTCGCCAAGTTGCCATGTTCCTTTTGATCATTTTGTCCTAGATATTTGTTTTTTTAAACAAATAATTAGGGACTTTTTTTGGCTCTGAGTCTGTGTCATGGGTCGAGAAACTACAACAAATTTATCCAAGACCAACAGGTTCTTCATTATGGTGTACCTCATAGTGGCTTTGGTTTCCATCCACGTCTTTCTTAGTTTGTCGTATAATCCTAAATTCAATGTGAGTCAAGAATCAATGTAGTTTTGGTATCATATATTGTGAAAGTAATTCCTCTTTAAACTTTTTTCTAATTCAAGATGTCTTTGTAAAACAAGTCAATTGCATGATAACTAGACAATAGCCTCATCAAATGTCTTCACAGAACACAGGTTTTCCTATGGGGAAAAGGTATGCATGAAGAAAGAGAAAGTAATACACTAATTAGAATTTATGGATTTCAAGGTATTCCATCTTTGTTGCCAAAATTTGTTATGGATAGGTATTTTGTTTTTGAAGTATGTAGGAAATACCGTGGTTGGATGATTATATTTGAAAGAAAAAAGATAAGACAATTCATTTATTTAACATTTATTGTTGGAGAAATGATAGTGAATAATGTGGCTCATGTTATAGAGCTTGCAGAGACTTTTCATCCTTTTAACTTAAGTAAAGTTGAATCCATTAAGGCCTTTCATAAGGAGGGTCTATTTGGTGCAAACTCGGAAACTATTGGGTATACAAGATTGTTTCCTGAAGTTAGAGAGAAGAACAAGGAAATTCAAAATCAATCAAGAAAAAATCAAGGGCTAGTCATAGATGCTGAAGAAATCACCGAAGAATCAAGTATAAAAATTTTTGTAGAGAAATTTGTATATTGCACAAATGATAATGATGCAAGTTCATCCTCGGGTGAGAAAAATACAAAATATATATTGTAAATAAGAAACGGATTTACAATAAGCTATCATGTATCGAAAATGACAAGGAGCTTGATCGAAGATTCATTTTAGAAAGAAAGTATACTAGTGAGTCAACCAATTCTAGAAGTCTTATGATAACAAGAAGTGTTGAAGTAAATATAAACATAGAAGTTGAAAGCATTGTGCTACTTGATTGGGTTAGTGCTTATTTTGCATAAGATCATAAACCAATGCCACAAATTGCTAAAGGATTTCTTACTTTTGATGACCATTCTATCACATTGCAAAATGAAAAGTATGACAGGGGTAGTAAAAAATTGAAGAGTGAGAATGTAAAGCTTTGTAACAAAAGGTTTTTGAGCAAACATAAATGCAAGTTGATCTATCTGGAGTTACGACCACATCGGCCATGAAAATGCATCAAGCTACCATTGACATGCTTGCATAGTCTGTTAGCCAACATGAAGAAAAAAACTTGAGACTAAGAACAAGAATAAATCACCTAGAAAATGATTTAAATATGGTTCCTTTGTTGATGAATCCATTGGCAATATGGACAACAATTTTTTTAGTTTGTACCCATGGTACATCAGATGTATTTTCTACACGTATAAATATCCTTAATGCGGTGAAAATATATATTATTAGTAATATATTTGAAAGATTACAAATCATTGAACATGCATGGAAGTAAACTTTTGATTTGGGGCATTTAGTGTTGGGAATCATGATTGCAGTTAAACCAAAACTTCCAAGTGTTAGTTAACAATCGCATTGCCAGAGATAAGGATCCATGAGAGGCGGTTAGTCCATGTCACGAAACACATGGGGAGCGTTGGTTTATCTAATGCCCAACAATATCTCCCCCAACATGAGTTGGGTGTGTATCAAACTTGTGACCTATGCTCTGATACCACTTGTTGGGAATCATGATTGCAGTTAACCAAAACTTGCAGGTGTTAGTCAACGATTGCATTGCCAAGGATAAGGATCCATGAGAGGCAATTATTCCATGTCACGAAACACATGGGGAGAATTGGTTTATCCAATGTCCAACATTTAACACAAAGAACTAAGTCATTTGTCAAAGGCATTCAACATGATCTTGAAGGAGACAAGTGTTTCATGAACACTGAGTTATTTTCTTTTATCTAGAGACTTCATTTACTTTCCGACCCAAAGAAGAAAGGATAGAAACTGTTGAATTCTAATTGGATGAAGAAAATCAAAGTTGCATGGTCTAAGCGAATCAAAAGACTTGAGAACATTATTTATGAATGTGAAAACATAGAGAATCAAAGAGAAACTTTATTTCACAACGAAAAAATTAATTTCAAATTTATTTGCATTTAAAAATTATACAAATTTAGTTGTTCCAGAGAGGAGTTGCATAGATCTATGCATATTTTCATAATGAAGGATGTGCGTAGGACGAGGTATGTGTGGAAGAATGAGGATGTAGAGGGAACTTTAACTAATTTAACTATGAACAAATATTGAATTAATATTATTATGTTTCATTGTGTGGAGATTCCTTGTGTGAAGCTTTCCTTGTGTGGAGCTTCTACTATGTGGAGGAGGAGGTATGTGCGGGAGAGTGGGGTGCATAGAGAACTTTATTTGGCGGGGATGAAATTAATGTTAAACTATTAATGTTAATATGTGCAGAATGAAGGATGTGTAGAGGGTGTGAGGAAGGATTTGACGTTTTCCTATATGTGCAGATTTGATTAATATACATACAGGGAAAATTTTAAGAACCCCCCCAAATTTATAAATATAATAAATGGGCGAATCTCCATGGTATATAGGAAAAATGGAAGGCGATTTTATCAATAATATAATATGTATATATAATTTTTTGGTGAATCTCTCACCAAGCATGGCGAATATTTTACTCAATTATAAAATCTTGTAAGATCTTGGCGAGTCTTTCACTAAATAATAAAACTTTGTAAAGTCCTAGTGAATCTTAGCATAGGCTACATGCTGGTTTAATTCCCCCATTTAAATAGGCTACATTCCATGTGAATACCATGGGTCAATACCATGTGCCATTTTGGTGAATACCATGGGTCAATACCATGTGCCATTTTTATTTTTATTAATTCTAATATTAGGGTTAATAATGGTTTTTTGCATGGAATTAATAACAATCTAGTCCATGGTATTTGTCCCATAGTATTTTGGCCATAGGTTTCACCTAAATATAACCCATTTTTTGAGTGTTCCTAAATATAAGGTGACTTATGGAGTAAATATAAAAAAAAGTTTTATTTGTTTACCATACCTCTCGTTTATTATATTTTTATTAATTTACCATACCTCTTTTACAAATATGGTATTTGGCCCATAGGATTCACTTAAATAAAACCTCTTTCTTGAGCCTTCATAAATAGAACGAGGGTTATGGACTAAATATAAAAAGAGTTTTTATTTATTTAGGATACGTCTAGTTTATTTATATTTTTATTTATTTACCATACCTGTTGAGTAAGTATAAAAAGACGTTTTATTTATCTACCATACCTCCACTTTACTTATATTTTTATTTGTTTACACCCATACATGTATATAAGGTGACTTATGGAGTAAATATAAAAAATGTTTTATTTATTTACCATACCTCTCATTTATTTATATTTTTATTAATTTACCATATCTCTTTTGTAAATATGGTATTTGGCCCATAGGATTCACTTAAGTAAAACCTATTCTTGAAAATGGGTGAATGGATTCACTTAAATAAAACCTATTCTTGAAAATGGGTGAATGGAAGGTTGTAAGTCCTAATTTCAAGGGCTAAATTTGCCTTTTTTACACTCTCCCTTAAAATAAGGTGGGCTATTTGAGGTGATTTGTAAAAATGTACTATGATACAAAATATTCGCCCACTAAAAATTTAAAACCCCTTAATTTCGCCAAAGGGCGAACATTCGCCCCTAAAATTATCCTTGATTCTATTGGCTACCTCAGGCATGTTGCCTAGATATGCCCTTGATCTTTGGACTTCCTTGTGTGCTTTGGCTATGAGTTCCATTTGCTCATGAATAGTCTCAATGTACTGCCACTGATCTGTGATTGATTGGCCAATGTTGGCCCATAAAACTGTCTTAAGCTCAGCCACCACTTTGTCAAGGGTGAGCTCCTTCTCCAGCTCCTTTATCTTCTCCTTAAGGGCCTTTATTTCCCTCCCTTTTTCTGCCACATTTTGCTTTGACTTGTCATATCTTTCATTGAGCTTAGCCAAATTCTCCCTGGCTTCATTTAACTCTGCCATTTGGGCTTCTAGGGCCTGAATTTCATTCTTCAGCTTCTGCATATCAAGGCTTGGAGCCTGCTCTGTTGTTGGTGCTGGTGCTGATGTAGACGGTGCTGCTTGAGCTGTCTGTTCTGTAGGAGGAGCACTAGTTTGAGGGGGTTCCTCAAGGTTGATTATTTGTGGAGGGGGCTGTGATGTTTGGCCTACTTCCCTCTGTTGTAGGGCTGCCTGCAGTGCTGCCTCTGATTCTCCCAATTTCTCCTGTGTCTGGATCAGCTGTTTGTATAACGATACTAGCATAGATGTTGCATCTTGGTCATGTCTCAGCTGAGCAACTTCTTCTGTCTGAGGATGAAGAGTTGCTGGGATATTAACCATTTTCTTAGTGCTACCATATCTGCATCTCTTAGCTTCAGTAGCGCTTGTACAGCCTTGATGTCCTTGGGATCATACCCAATTTCTATGATTATATCCTCTAAAGCTTTGATTCGGTTGTCCTTTGCTTGAGAGGATGCTTTCTCCAACTCAAGTTGGGCAGCTGTATTGTTTAGGCTATTTTCCAGCCTAAGATTTACCAATGTTTTGTCTGCAAGAGTGGCATACACCATCTCACCCGTTTGCTTATGCAATTCAATCTGATCCATAGGGTGGATGTCTTTTGCAAGGACCTCAAGGTTGGTCCTTATGTAGTCTGCAGCTGATTGTGGCTGCAACATGGTTGGCATGAAATGACTCATTACCATTTTGCCCTCATGTACATCATAGGCAGACATTAACCTCTGTTGGTTTGTAGGAGCCATCTTTAATAAGTGGTTGTAGAGCTGTATCTTGAGTGGCTCATTCCTCTTTTTGATATCTATAAACTGTTGTTTGATGCCTGCTTCAGCTCCCTTTTGGTGGCTTGAGGAGTTGACTTCTCCTCCAACTGTTCTTTCTTGTTCCTGCTGAAAGGAACTTGCAGATGCCTCCATACTCGGTGGGCCCATGCCCAAAGATTGCCCAATAGGCATTTCTTCCTCAGAGAGGGGATTCATTCTATGCCTTTTCTCCCCATGACTTATAGATGTGGTGAGGGGAGTCTCCTGCTCTCTATCCCTCTTCTTTCCCTTTTCTTCTTTTTGTGGAGTCTGTAGTACTGAGGCCTCCACTGTCTTTTCTTGCCTAGGGGGCACATTCTCTTGAGCCTGTTGCTCAGTGGATATTGGGGCTTCAGATGTTTGTTCTTGCTGCTGCACTTGCTGCCCCTCTTTTCGCCCTCCTTCTTGCTGTTCTACCTGTTTTTCTGCTTGCTTTTCTGCCATAGGAGGTGGTTGTTCTTGCTGATGTGCTGTTGAAGATGATGCAGCTGCTCCAAGCTGCCTTTGGTATGAAGAGGAAACCTGCCCACAAGTTTCCAAGTCAGCCTCTTTCTCAATATTTTTTGCTTCTCTTTGTAGTATTTGCTCTCTAGTCATTGGCTCTTCTAGGGTGCCCTCTTTCCAACTTAGTAGATTGGCATATTTCTCAATATGAGGCAATTTAATGTGAGCATAGCCACCCAATTTATGTTTTATCCTTCTGAGAGAAATAAAATGATTAGGGTCATAAGGTACCCATTTGAAACTAGTTTCTAATCGGAGGCCCTCTAGGATCATATCTGCTTCCTTCCATCCCTCCTCCCTTATGTTGTAAAGGAAAGGGCCTAGCTGGTTCCTGACTTTTAGCTGCACTTTCTTGTTTTTACTATGGAAATGGATCATGTCTGCATTTCCAAACTGCCTGAAATACTCCAAGGCAAATAGTCTCATAGGGACATATCTTGGCAGCCTATAAGGGTCCAACTCATAGCCATATATTCTGATTACTGTGTGGTGTTGGTAAAAGTACCAATCACCAATGCTGTAGGACTTAGAGAGATGGAGAATTCTTTGCATTTCATCAGTTAATCTTGGAGGAGGAACACCATATAACAAGGTCAAAGCTGGATGAATGAAAAGGTCTATGAATTCACAGTATGTGTATGGTGAGCAAGAGGTGTGATGAAAAACTGAAGTCCAAAACACAACTGACCTTGGATTTCCCTGGGCATCAAGTTTCTTGAGAGGAATAGGGAAACTGTCAGGTTGATAAAATAAGAACAGATGATAGATGTATGAGGTGTATCTGAACACCTTTTCCCTTTCTAGATTCATCAGTTGCTCATGAATCTTGTTTGCAATATATTCAGCATAGTCATAGTACACAGCAGGAGGCTTCCCAGGAGAAAATATGGACAGCATGGCCATTATGGTATCATCAACATCTTCAACTCCCTTGTAGCCCAGGACATAGCTAATCAAATCTACAAGCATTTTGCCCAAGTCATTGAGGTATGGGTTTCCAATAGGAGGCGTTCTCACAGTTTCAGAGCTTGGCTGTATGAATAACTGATTGATTTTGATGATCTGGGCACTGGACAGGTTGCCCCCCTTCTTTAATAAGTCTAACATGGAGAGAGGAGTCAATGGTCTTGCAGTGTGAAAGTGCAGCATCTCATTTATGGCCTCAGGGGTAATATGAAACAAGACTGAGCCTGTGGGACTGAGAACAGCTCTCTGACATGGATCATAGCATTCACAGCATCTATGGATCAAGTCTGGAAGGGGATTGACTTGAGGAAGGTTAAAAATGGGCAAATTGGAGTCCCAAATCCCTAATATATCAGCTCCACTAAGGTGTTGGGCCTTTAACTCATTCAGCAGATGGATGTTAAATTTGGAATTCATTAGAAATGAGTCTATCATCTGATAATCCTTATCCCCTAGGGCTTTCCATTCTAATTCTCTTTGTGGAGCATTCAGAGGTTGAATATTCAGGGCTACTGGTGTTTCCATGGCTACTTTAGGACTTTGTTTTGTATATGAACTGGTGTTACTGAACAGAGCAACACAGAGGAGTATTTCTTGGAACAGAGAGGTGAATTACAAAGGAACAGAGGGTAAATGGCAGTGACAGCAATTGAAATACTGCGCAGAGGACTGATAAAGCCAATACCAGGACTGATAAGAGTGTCTCCACGGTGAATTAGTGCAGTTGAGGTTCTTAGTTCACGAATGCGCGAACTAACTGTGAATTTAGGTAAATTTTGCTAAATGCAGGCTCTGCAGAGGAATTGCGACCCACCAGTTGGAGATAGATACAGGTTACTGGAGGTTTGCTGGTAAATTCAGTGTTTTTCACTCTTTTAAGCTAGCATCTGGACAAATATGGATAAAACCAGGCGCGGGGAAGTGATTTTGATAAATACCTCTTTAATTGCAGGTAATGGCTACGAATGCAGGTGGAATGGAAGCACCCACGGTCTCTGTGTTGATTTTAGCAGGTTGGCGGATGAGGTCGTGATATGCATGCAGAGCAGAACAGTTCTTTGTTTTTTGCAAAAAGTGAGAGAAATCGCGTTTTTTGACAAAAATATGGACTTTTGGGTCATTGGCGCTTTTTTTGGATGACGTCAGCATGATGTCATCAGGTGGGGTCAGGGTCGGATGACATCAGCATGACGTCATCGAGTGATGTGGCGGCCTGTGGGTGGTCCACGGGGACGGTGAGGTGGTGGACAGGTCGAAGCAGTGGCGGACAGGGGCGCTGACGCGGCGACGATGTGGCATGACGTAGGCATGACTAGTGGTGATGAGGATGTGACGTGAGCAGCGGAAAACCATAAGCGGTAAGCGGATTTTCTCGGACTACCTTAGATACGGTCGTGGTTTTGTCAGAGGGCGACCCGAGAGGATATGGGGGTGACGCGTGGCAGAGGCCTGACGTCACCCTCTGACAGTTTCTCGGGCAATAAATTATGGTCATCGGGGCCAACCCGATATGGATGTGGGCCGTCGGATGGGAAAGCCCAGATCCGACAGTCGACGGGTCATCAAGTTGTCCGGACAATACGGCAGCGGGCGGGGAATAAAATAATGTTTTTTGTGAAATTCGTGCCCGGCGGAAACATTAGAAAAGTGGGTTTCAAGCTGTGTTATGGGCAAAGTGGATTATGCGCGGGCTTATTTACAAAACCGGGTTTAAGGTTATTAATCCAAACAGATTTTGGATTAATCCCTGGATTAATATATCAGCGCTTTTGGGTCGCGCTCAATGGTTTTAGCGCTTTAAAACATTTGAAACCAAACTTAGAGCTATAATGCTCGGGGAAAGGGGATACATAGGTATTTTTGGGGTTTTTTGCATATTTTACATAGTAATAGGGGGAAAAGGGGGTATAGGGAGTTAAATAGTAGAAGTTAGGGGTTAATATGAGTGGAAGAGGTGGATGAGGAGGGGAAACACTAAGTTTTGTATGGAATCAACTTAGTTTAGGGAGTAGATCAAAATGAAAAGAATTTTACACAAGAAATGTGGCTTTTAAAGAAACAAGAACCACCATAAGACCTTGACTTTCTTTCATGAGCATAACTGGTAATGGGATGTTAGTAATGAATGTGAGGGGGGGGAAAACAGGAAGTTAGACATGCTCCTTTGTATTGCTGCAAGATGATGGAGAAGAGGAACTTCTCTATCCATTGATGTTTCCTTTATGTTAGACCAGCACAATTCAATTTGAAAGGAATGACATTTCTGCAACCCCCTCTACCTACCCATTAACTTGCCTAGCATTTTTTGTTTCTTCATGGAGGGTGCACTTAGACTTGCAGACCCTCATGTGCCTTTTCTTTTCCTTTGGCTTTTTCTTTTGATTTTCTATCTAGAACTACCCTTATTGCTTCCAAGGCCCCAGATTAAGCAGTTGGGAACCTTCATTCTCTACCTAACTGCTGGTCTGCCAAGATTGAACAGTTTGGACAGACTTCTTTCTCTATTCTACAACAAGAAATTGAAACATGGCATGATCCAGATTGGGCTGTTGGATCACCCATCCAAAATTGAGTCAACATCAAGCTTATGTACACACATTGACTTCTCTTGAAAATATGGGATCTTTGCATCACCAAAGCAGAGCATATTTGGAACCTTTATTTGCCCATCATGAAATATGAAACCTATTGGTATAGGTATCTAACAGTATATGTAGATGATCTTTTGATGACAGGGAACAATGAAAGCTACAATGCATCCATAAAGAAGGAATTGGGGAAAAGTTTTGAAATGACTGATTTGGGCTATGTTCATTACTATCTTAGCATTGAAGTAACCCAACATCCAAAGTCCATATTTCTTTCTCAAAAGAAATACATTGGAGATCTTTTGAATAGGTTTGGCATAACAGAGTGCAATCCTTTTACTACTCCAATGGAACAAAACTTAAAGCTCACATCTATTGGAGGAAAAGAATTTGAGGACGCAACAAAGTATAGACAACTTGTAGGAAGTCTCAACTACCTAACTACTACCAAACTAGACATTTTGTTTGTTGTTGGAATCCTCTCCAGGTTTATGCAAAAGCCTTGTGAGGGACATTGGTCTGCTGCAAAAAGTGTTCTAAGGTACTTGAAGGGAACTCAAGACTTTGGAATCAAGTATACACGGGTGGACAACTTCAGCTTGATTGGATACTTTGATTTAGACTTCGATGGAGACAAAGAAACTGGGGTATCAACTTCAGGATATGCTATGAGTCTTGGATCAGGAGCTATCTCCTAGAGATCACGCAAACAATTAGTTCTAGCAGATTCCACAACAGAAGCAGAATACGTGGTAGCAGCTGAAGCAACAAAAGAAATTGTGTGGCTCAGGAAAATTCTTGAAGATTTGCAGGTAAAACAAGTACAATCAACTCCACTCATGATTGACAATACCTCTGCAATAAAGTTAGCTAAGAACCCAAAATTCCATGATCGAATGAAGCACATTAATACTAAATATCATCTGATTCGACATCATGTTGAAGCCAAAACAATCCATCTCCATCATTGTTCCACAAATGAGCAAATTGCAGACATCTTCACCAAAGCGCTTGGAAAAGAAAAGCTTGAACGATTCAGAATGATGCTTGGACACACCAACATCCCTTCAGATTAAGGGGGGGAATGTTGACGCCTAATCCTTTTGATTGGGTGAATTTATGTAAATAAATAAATTAGAAATATGAACAGTCATCGGGATATGAACTGAACAGTCTCTCCCTCATGTATATAACAAAGACCTACGTAATGGAATAGAACACACGAATCATTTTTGCCTTATGGAGTTACTGCCTGGTCTGACAATTTGGCTCCCCTCTCAGACTTAAGGATGTGATGTTTATTCTGAGTCTAAAGAAGAATCTTGCTTCTGTCGCAATATTGGAAGACCGTGGCTACTTTGTGATGTGTAGCAAAGGAAAAGTCTTCCTTAGACACGTCGCCACGAGATAGGTGAAGCAGATCGGTGTGCGAGTCAAGAACCTGTATCGACTTGACATCGAAGATGCGTGCAAAGCCTTGAGGAGCAAGGAAAATGTTAGAGAATTGGTGGTTGAGAGGGAGCATAATTTACTGCTCAAAATGGAGCCTTAGAAGTAGTGTCAACAAGTTGTGGAGCATCCACAATTGGAGAAGCATCAAGGTGACAACGTGGAAGCATCCACTCAAGTAGAGACCTCTAGTAGGGGGGAATTTTGAGCTAAGTCAGAAAGAGGGAGCACATGCAGCCACACCTCCAGATGTGAGGTGGGGCGATGTGAAGCAATAGTGTGAAGAGTTGCAGAAATTTGGTGAAGGTTCATTGAAGTTCTTTTGTCTCATGGATCATTACCTTGCTATGGGGGCTCATAGTAATCAGTAGCAGGAGGATCAATGTCAGTCAGACACCGAAGAGTTGTTGACGATGTTGGACCCACCAACATGTCAGGGGATCTCCTTAGTAAGAAGTCTCAACTAGACCTCATACCGTTTGGTGTAGGAGTCCCAATAGTGGGTCGTACGGTATCACCTTGAACGCGGTTGCACGCAGAGGCAAATAAGATGTCCCTGTTGGTAGCAAGGGTGTGACATGCACATCAAGCCAAGGAAGGTGTATGAACGGTTCTAACACATAGAGAGTGAGGTGAGTGCATCCCATGGAAACCTGTGAAAGCACACAACTTGGAAGGGAACACACAAGCGAAGATGCATCACAAACTGGAAACAAAGTAAGTAAACAATCCAAAGTGATGGTTAAACCAACAACACATATCACTAAAATTCATACATACTTATACAGAAAGATTCCATACATGCATGTGTAAGAAAATAAATACATATATCATTAGAGTAACCAAGATAGCTGAAATATAATGACAACATATGCATGAAATGTGTTGGCTTTATTATATTAAGTGAAAATTTCAATCATACAATACAACCATGACCAACCACTAGTCCCGATAGCGGAACATTATAGTCACTGCCGCCTACTCCTCTAAAGAGATATATTAGCTATGCAATGTGGAGAAGCCAAGGCTCGTTACAATACTTTCCAAGCTTTCTCTAAGATACTCGTATCAGAAGCTTGGTTGACCAAAAGCCTTTATAATGAGTTATGAGGTACTATATATAGCAACTGGTGGGGTGACCCTTGACATTCCCCTTTGTGACTGTTTTCCTACCCTTATGACTCTTCAACTACTCTATGACTATTACATTCAACTATCGACATTTGAACTTCCACTTGACGAGATGTTACATACAATCTGCACATGTACCCATGTGAGACAAAATAGGCTTGAGCAAGCCATGAAAGCTATCACTAACACTTGGACAGTTGTTGTCAAACCAACTCTTTGACATCCTTGCGATGATTGACAGTGGCGAAATGATGCCAAGCTTGGTCGTCCATGATGGTGTCCGTGCGCTTAATGGTGACATCTCACTGAAAGTAAACTCTTGCCTCTATTGCATTCGGGTACACTGATATGGCTCCTCTGTCCAACTCGTCTAAAAATATACACATCACCATCTTGAGTGCAACTGGAGCAACAACATACTGATGCATAGTGTCTACGGTGATCTCCAAGTGTGTGATGGTGACCATGCGCATTAACTTGCTGAAATACATGTTCAGCTTCAGTCGGGCTTGCTTCTTGTCTTCGCTTTGGTGAGTGTACCAAATAGATGGGATCTCATGCATGTACACAATGACATCCATGCTCCTGAATACCCTTGCATGTGATCGAAAACACTGCTCACCCTATTTGCTCCATGCTGGATGCTAAATGAATCTATAACCTGTATGGGCACAGTTTCTTCAGTTTGTGTATGTTGTGCTTTCTGTTGTGCCTGTTCCTACTACAACTCCTTCTCTATTTCTCTCTTTGCCTTTGCGAAATCCTCTTGTCATGTCATCACCTCATAGCCTCAATCTCTAAAGTTGCTTCCATCACAGGTGGATTTGCTTGAGCTTGCAACTTTTTTCCACCCCTGCGCTGTCAACAACCCTCCTCTTGCATTTGTCACATGCAGGTGTGCTACCTTCTGTTGTTGCTGGTGGTGTTGCTTGCTGTGATGTCACTGCCATTTCATCTTGATAAATTCCTTGTCCGTGAACAACTAGATGTCTTCGTAGATAGGAAAGCTCATGGACTCTTGATCGACTGCATCTCCAGTTGTGCTCTGAACAGTGTCATTGACTCTGCTCTCCTAGAAGCCATTGTACCTGTGCTGCAAAGAGGCATAAAAGCACCTGTGATATCTGGAGACATAGCAACACTAATGACAAGAAATCTATCATTCGAAAACCAAAACAAACTGGAGGACTGACTTACAACATACCTATGTGACTAGCTGTGAAGATTGCACAATTTTCATCGGGAGGCTGGGAGATTAACTGCCAAAACTCCATAAGGCACAGTCCGAGGTGTTGGGAGGTTGACTAATTGCTGGAACTACACAATACATAGTCTAGCTTGGCCTGCTGAGGACATAAATTGTGCAATGTCAAATTTCAGTGAGTAGTGACATGAAAACCAACAAACTACATTACACAATTTCTGGGGCCAGCAAGGCACTTCCTCCTAGAATTGTGCAATGAAAGCCTGGAGGTCAGTGTTGGGACAAACTTGCACAATTTCTAGAGGGAAGGCAGAGCCTTCACTTCCAGAAATGCACAATTCTAGCTGGGCAAGACAATGTCTGAGCTAAGGTAGCCCAGACCTGCCAACGGACGATTGAAAACATGAGAAGTTTGAATGCATGGTGATACTGAGTGTAAACAAGAGTGAATGATCATGCATGCAAACAATAAGTGCAGGATTCAGAAAATGGGAAAACATACATGTGTGTGAAGCGAGTCACCACAACGACGACTGTCTGTGCAAAAACAATGTCATGCATGCGACAATAGTGAGATACAAACGAAAACTGAAACGATGCTTCTACAAGATAACATACATCAAAATGACAACAAGCACTTACTAAAATCAAGCAGACAACACTCACACAAAGAGAAACACAAAAAGGGACAAAAAAAGTAGCACAAAACATGAAAATAAGACTTACCCTGAAACAACTAAGCTAACAGTGCCGAAGATTCCTGGATGCAATGTGGGATGTCAGAGCTGCAAGGTCGATGTGAGGAATGAGCTCTGCAGTGTTCTGTTGATGAGTTTTGATAAGATCGAGGTTATGACACGCATGCTACAAATCTAGGAAAAAGTGACACTTGGTGAGAGGTTTCTAAAATTATCTATGCATGTAACCTCCAACTGCTAAAAATAGATCCCTAAATCTAGGGATGCCTTTTGCATGTTGCATTTTACTATTTTGGGAAGAGAAACCAATACATGCAAATCAATTTTTCTCAGTCTCAGAGGAAACTGATCAACCTGAAGGCATATGCGACAACCTGCTTGACTGAGAGACAAATTTGCGCAGTTTCTGAGAGGAACTGGGCTGGATGTCCTAGAGGGATTACACAATTTTTAGGAGTAGGTGGCTACTGCCCAAAATTGTGCAATTTCAAAAAGGAGTTGGGCTATTTTCCTCAGAGGGATTGCGAAATTTTTGGGAGGAGCAGGTGACTGCTGCCCATAATTGTGCAATTTTTGGGTTAAGCTGCAGTGCTGGTGTAGATTACGTAGTTTTCCCAAGGAAGACTATTTGACTGCATTGCAAAATTTCTAAGCCTAGTAAGTTGCCAAGAAGATTTGCGTAATTTCTAGAGGGAAGTATGTTTCCCCTCCATAATTGCACAATTTTCTAAGGGAGTTGCTCAGCCAACAACTAGCCCAAGTCCGGAGTCGCAGTCTATGAGGGGAGTGAAGCAAACTAACATGCATAGGCTGGAAAGCTGCTGAAAAACCAATGAAGCCTAAGTACTTGATAGTGCAAGACATGTTGCTAGGATAGTTGGTAGGGAGGCTCCAAAATGAAGCTAAGGAAAAATTTTGGAGAGTGGTTGTAGCCACTACAACACTTGGCCACACAATGGTAGAACTCCAGCACTTTGAATGGACCTTGTTTGTGGAAAGTAAGTCTAACACCTCCAGAAGTATTGTTCAGTTCTCTTTTCGTCTTGGTTTCCACACTTGCTTGATTGTAAGATCTAGCATCTTCCAAGCTCTTCGTCAGTCGACACACATTCCAAGCCAAGCCAACACAATTGTTTTGATTGGGATGAGGGGTATATTGGTGCACAAGCCATATGATCATCAAAGTTTTAGTTTCATCTCTAGTGTTTCTCCACTCCCAGTAGCCCTGGATAGTACCTCGGAGAAGTCATGCAGGAACACAAGCATCGCTCCACTACCAGCGAGCCTGACCAGTACCCCGGTGGAGTTACTTACATCAGCTCTCTGTGTAGGAATCCTTTCTCTTCTTTTGCCTTATTCATTTTTCATTTTTTCAATTTTTTTTCACATTTTCATATTTTTCATTTTTCATTTTTCGTAACTGTGTATAACACTTATTAATTTGAGAGGTGAAAGAGGGATCCTGACTTATGAGAGCAGAAGAGGTTGTTCATTCAGAGAAGTAGTTCATATATACTTTTGACGTGCTTGTTAAGGTTTTCCCCCTCACCTTACTCTACTTGACTGACATGACAAGGTTTAACCGGAAAACAACCGACTAGAGTAGGTGACACTAGTTAGCACGCAAGTGTTGTGTTTTTACCAAGGTTCACTTAGAACAATACGTATTTTCCATTGATGCATCATGGACTAAAAACAACAAGTTCTTCATGCAGAGGCAAGATGACAGATAACCAAGTATGATAACTTCACAAGTCTTGTTGTACGTTACCTAGCTTGTTTCAAGAGTCACACAAGGTTTCTTGCGAAACTAATCTATGAATGTAAACAAGCAAACAAAAAAAGTAGAAGCAAAAGTAAATGCGTAAGCAAAGCGAATAAGAAAAAGAGCAAGCAAGAAAACAACATGCAAAGTAAGAAGTAAACATGTATGCAAGCAAACAAACCAAAAGAAAACACTATTTCTACTGCTAAGCTAACAATGCATAGGTCTACTCATGTGAAGTGATACCTCCAATGTAACCACCGATGCATTGGTCAACCCATGCTGGTGAAGGCATAGTTCACGAACAAGACAGTTGTGCGAACTAGAAAACATGAAAGGTGTAACAGTGAAGCCAAAAACACTCCGGTTTAAATTCTTCCACAGAACATAAGTGAGTGCAAGTGCATGACATGTGGTTTGTGGACTTACCATGGTGTTGTGTGACACTGCGTGCAGAGGGTAAGCATACGCACACTCTTTACTATAATGACATGCAAGCAAATGAAAGAAACAAAGACAACTCGTGTTGTGCACGTGTGCTTGCTATGTGAGATTCCTCTAATGCTTGACCAATGGGATCGTGTAGTTAAAGTGGAGGAAGTGAAATCTAAGTGTTAGATAATTTTTTAGTGCATACGGATGAGTGATGAGGAGCCTTGCATGTTTGAAAAATTTCCAGATTGGAAGTGAAACCAACCTTAGGACAACGAGGCTCTAACACAACCATCAGCATGGGCTAAAGTGCCTCAACACTCTACGGATAGATCATTGTAGACTAGTGTCTTAGACAAATTAAGAACGATTGAATCAAAATTGTGATCAGGTGAAGAAGTAGAGAGATCACGAAAAAAAAGATCAGAAAATTCAAGATGTTTGTCTGCATCCTCATGATTTAATGAATCACACAGAGGGGTAGATGAGAAGCAAGAATGTTCACGCTCTGCATTCCTGGAAAAGGTAGATGAAGAATCAAGTAGATGTTCGATTTATCCTCTCCGTTGTCTGATGATGCATTGACATGCGGGGCATTCTGCAAATGATTAACAATGGGTGCATCCATAGACGGAGATGCACATGCGAAATCAAGGATGGTTGAATCACCAAAGATATCAGGAGAGAATGGAGGAGGCTCGGATAGAAGGGAGTAATCCTTCACTGAGGGTTGATGCTCAAGCTCCCAGTCATACTCTTCATGAATGATAATGCAGGTTGGTTGTATAACACCAACTCCGTCAATGGCCTGATCCTCGTTCAAAACATGGGTAGAGTTTGGAACAAAAGAACACAAGATAGTGCAATCTAGAGGATCATCATAATATGAAGATGGAGGTTGAGGTACGAAATACATGTGACAACCCATGGGATTCACAACCAAATCTACGCGAAAATTGTGACAAGTGATGTTGGGAGGATGTGACAGTTGAACAAATGTGTGCCCATGTTCTCCCACATCACTCTGCAGTGGTAGAGTTTTTTGATGAGGGGACGATGGACAATCACTTGCGAAGACCTTGTCCGTTTGTGATTGTGCAGCTCCATAATTGAAGTATGTTGAGTAGGGTTTGAGCTTTAACTTCTTCTTGGGATTGAATTTAATAAGGAAATATTCAAATATGTCCATGAGATACTGAAATTTCATCTGACCTTTTGGGAATTCAAACATGAATAGACGGAAGCGCTCCAAAAACTCCATAGGTGATTCGTGCGGGGCCTTCCGTTGTTTTAACAAATTTTTATCAAGTACTTTAGGATCAAAATGGTAGAAAACAAATTTGATTAGATCACTAAATTGCTTGAATGAGTGCACAGAGTTATGAGGTAGTGTGCCATACCATTGCAATGGGTGGTCATGGTGTGTGAGTAGCGAACATACCTCTGTTTCATTAAAAATATTCCACGCCCTCCATGAGCACATGGAAATCATCTAAGTGCTCAAGGCCAGGCCGCTTCACCTTCAACATCATACGTGATTGTGACAAGTGATCCCAAAAATCCCTCTCGATGTGAAAGATATGTGTATTGGATAGACATTTCAGAGGGTGAAATATAACAAACTCCATGATAGAAGTGCGAAGACTCAAAACAGATGATGAGGCTCAATTTTCCATTTGGCCCCTCCCTCTAGCAACAAAATGTTGATGGTGCTCGACCGTCCAACATGTCAAGGGATCTCCCCGGTAAGAAGTCTCAACTAGACCTTAGACTATTTGGTGTAGGATTCCCAGTAGTGGGTCATACGGTATCACCTTGAACGCGGTTGCACATAGAGGCAAATAAGATGTCCTTACTGGTAGCAAGGGTATGACATGCGCATCAAGCCAAGTAAGGTGTATGAACGGTTCTAACGCACAGAAAGTGAGGTGAGCATGCCCCATGGAAACCTATGGAAGCATGTGTCTTGGAAGGGGACACATGAGAAAAGATGCATCACAAACTGGAATGAAAGTAAGCTAACAATCCAAAGTGATGGTTAAAGCAACATCACATCTCAGTAAGATTCACACATACTTCCACAGAAAGAGTCCATACATGCATGCGTAAGAAAACAAATACATTTATCATTAAAGTAACCAAGATAGCTGAAATACAATAACAACATATGCATGAAACATGCTGGCTCTATTATAATAAGAAGTGAAAGTTTCAATCATACAATACAACCATGACCAACCACTAGTACCTATAGTGGAGCTTTATAGTCACTGTCGCTTACTCCTCCAAAGAGTTATACTAGCTCTACACTGTGGAGAAGCCAAGGCTCATTACAATACTTTCTAAGCTTCCTCCAAGATAGTCCTATCGAAAGCTTGGCTAACCAAAAGCCTCTACAATGAGCTATGAGGTACTATATATAGCAAAGTGTGGGGTGACCCTTGACATTCCCCTTCGTGACTATTCGCCTACCCTCATGACTCTTCAACTACTCTATGACTGTTATGTTCAACTATTGATACTTGAACTCCCATTTGGCAAGATGTTACATACAATCTGCACATGTACCCATGTGAGACAAAATAGGCTTGAGCAAGCCATGCAAGCTATCACTAACACACATACAATTGTGGTGAGCCCAACTCTTTGAAATCCTTGCGATGATGACGGTGGTGAACTGATGCCAAGCTTGGTCATCCATGATGGTGTCCATGCGCTTAATCATGACATCTTGCTAAAAGTGAACTCTTGCCTTCGTTGCATCCGGGTACACTGATATGGCTCCTTTGTCCAACTCGTCTGATAATATGCATATCACCGTCTTGAGTGTAGCTGGACCAAAAACATACTAATGCATAGTGTCTGTGATGATCTTCAAGTGTGTGTTGGTGACAATGTGCACCAACTTGTTGAAATACAAGTTCAATTTCAGTCGGACTTGCTTCTTCTCTTCTATTGGGAGCAGAATCCCCCAAGGGCATTTTTGGGGCTAAAAGCCCATGTTTGAGTCAAATTTTGTAAAATGTAAAGACTCCACATTTTTTGGTCACAGAATGCGAAGGTGTTATGTGTCATAAAGGGTAGTCCGCCCTTAGTTTTGTAAATTAAAGTCGGTTGTAAGATATCTATCCATGGTTTGCGGACCATGTGATTATATAAAAGGAGCTAAGTTCTAAGTAGTTTTAGAGACACACCATGTAAGAGAGTCGTAGCTCTGGAGTAAGAAGTCTATGTCTTGGGTTGTAGCGTAGGTAGAGGCTCTACAACTGAGTACACAGAGACCTAGGGTAGAAGTCCTCAGCTGAGTGCATGGACCATCGCAGCTGTGTGCACAGGGTAGACAGAGTTGTAAACACTTGGAAGATATTAATAAAGAAATATATTCTACAATACCTGTGTCTTTGTTCTGTTATTACATATTGATATGTTATGTATGAATTTCCTTTATTATGCTTATGTGATGCACGAACGAATACAATTACATTGAATAATTGAATGCAAGTACGATTATCTATTTACATGGTGATAACTATATTTATTTGATAAGATAAGAAAGTCACTTAAAGTAATTTGGGAATCTGCACGACACGCTGCCATATTAGCGCGAAAGTACCTGAGCAGCAGGCTAGGGCTACACGAAGGTCGATCATACCCTTTCATGGAGGTATTAAAGGACAAAATAAAGGGTTCGTCTTGCAAGCCCTAGAGTGAAGCAACGTGCGTGAAGGCAAGGATAGAAGGAATCAAACGACATCACAACCATATTATGGTGCAGAAACTTGGTTCCAGCATCCCCCCATACTGCTTTGGGTGAGACTTCGGTCCATGCTCCATGGGCTGATGCCAAAAGGGCCAATAGTGTAGGGATTTATTTGGCTAATTAACAGTGAACCTGGGTCAGGCCCCCCCAAGCGAACAAATGGTTTCGTTGCTGGGACCAAAATCTACATAAGGGATGTGATGTCGTATCACTGGAATCCAACTAAGAAGGAGATTAGAGATTGGTTGGATAGGAAGATCCATGAATTCGTGGCATAGGAGAACATAAACCCGTGACTGACAAATGAACAATGGTTGGACACATACCTGCATATAGAGATCCACAAGATATTTTTCTTCTCCTTCCCTATTGAGCTATACGAGTGGATCGCGAAGCTATCAGACAACCAAGGAAGGTATAAACTTGACAGTCCTATTGTGTGGACCCCGGAGCTCGTGCGAAGGTTGGAAGCATTGGAGGATAAGATCTCCTACGCTGTTGATCATTGGCTCAATCACGTCATAGGAGGATTTGTGATTGAATTCGTGTTCGACACCTCAGTCAACTATAGTGAGGCAAAACAATGCTTTTTCAAAGGACCACAAGGTAAGTACGTAAAATCTTTGAATACTTGGATCAAAATGCTATTGTGAAAAAAATGGGTTATGTAGCTACCTTGATGTTCGGAAATACGCGAAGTGGAAAAACTTATAGGAACGAAGGAAAAAAGGTTCTAGAGTATAGCCCATTGATTTCACCTTCGCGAGGTGACAAGAAAGAGATAGCGAAGGTTTCTCCGTGAAGTGCTATTCAATTAATAAGACAAGGATTCCCGCGAATACCACCTCCACCCACACCACCTCCAACCTCACCACCATCACCTCCAACTTCACCCATACCACCTCCACCTCCACCATAGTTCAGTATGGAAAATAGAGTGAAGTTGCCTTTGTTGAAGGGCTTGGGAAATGAAGACCCGGACCAATTCTAGTTTGTTGTGAGTGCTGTATGGGAAGCTCAAGGTGTTACAAATGATCATATAAAGAAGGCGACGCTGGTTAGTGGTATGCAAGATCGTGTGCTAACCTGGTATATTAAGTACTCTAATGATAACCCAAATACTGGATTGGCAGACATCCAGACAGTACTGAATAAATAATTTAGTAGGCCTAAATTTGAGGTGTAGTCGATTGTGGGATTCAAAGAAATCATGATGGAACCAGGTGAGATGCATTGGGAACTAGATCAGAGGTTGAAATGTACAATCTGCGAAGCCAACATGAACCTAATAGAAGGACAACATTGTGAGTGGTTTGTTGCTTCGCTCTTGCCACACTTAAGGGCTGCGCTGTCGCAGTAGAAGATAACAACTCATGTAAAGGCCTTGGAGATTGCCATGAGACTACATGAAACTCTGGTGCAAGATCCAAATCTACGAATTCAGCAGATCCATGCATAACTGAAGAATCTATTCCTTGAGATGAAAAGTCTGAAGCAGGATAGGATGACTCAATCAGAGGTACGCAAGGAGGTATGGTGCTCGAAATGCAAGAGTCAGGGGCATGACAAGGACCATTGCCCGATCTTTGTGAACTATATTGTAGGATGAGGACCGATGCCTTTAAGGTGAGAAGCTCAAGTAGGACCTAGTGTAGGGCCTGCATTATGGTGCGCTATTTGTCAAGTAGCAGGAAAGAATTCCATAGATAACTGTCATTTGCTATAAAAGCTTGTACAGACACCGCAACAACTGTTCTCTAACTTTTGCAAGTTGGTAGGACATGATGAAAGAACTTGCAGGATTTATGAATTGATGATGGATATAACTCCTGCCTATAGGGTTCAGGTCGAAACGTGGCCCCCTCACCAGAGCATAGGGATGCCGTGGACAAGATTTCAGGGGTGCAGACGAGGCTGAGGTTGAGGAGGACCTGACAGAGGTTGAGGACAATTGATCTGCTACAATTGCAGAGGACTGGGACACTATGCCCATGATTGCACTAATCCAACACATTTGTTGTGCAAGTATTACACATTGTTTGATTATGAAACAAAATATTGTCCTACGCTGATAGCTAGGATACGTGATAAAGGGGCGCTACCGCCTCTGCTGACTCAGAACCTATAGATGATGAGGACTGAGCTGTGCGAAGAGGATGCAAATGTAAATATAGTGCTCAGAAGTGGAATCACGACAGGAGATGACAAGGGGAAATAGCCAAAAGATAGTACATGGGTTTGCAAAGCTCTGGTGAAGGAGGCTGAGTTTGATTTGGAGTACGCACGTGAAATCTTCATGGAAGCTAAGAAGAGCTTCGCTGAGGCCTCCACCTTAGGATGCAAGGATAAGCTTGAGTAGGAGATGGACCCCTCTATGCTCACAACTTTCCTGGAGACCTGTATGATGTTATTGCGTGATAGTAAGACTATAAACATGTTACAAGAGCTCATCAATAGATGCGTTGGAACCACGCCAGGTCAGCTGCGTGTAGTACGAAATATTGGCAAACATAAAATAAGAACGGGACAGGAGATGAGACTAGCCACACAGATAGGAGAATATGAGATGGATCAGGTTATTTTGAACCTGGGTTTAGATGCGGACTTCCTACCAAAGCAAACTTGGGAACAAATGGGGAGACCGACACTGCAATGGTCTTCGATTTAGCTAACGATGGTCAATCAACAGAAGATCATCCCCATGGGGCGGCTGCAGGGGGTGACTGTGGATATTGAGGGAGTGAGCATGCTGACTGATTTTGAGGTAATAGAGATAGTGGATGACAAAAATCCCTATCCTCCTCTCCTAGGAATTAAATGTGCCACTGATATGAATGAGGTAATCAATCTGAAGAAGTGGAAGATGATCTTTGAGAAGAAATCACTGTGCGTAATAGTACCTCTAGATCCTATTGAGGGATCGTGCTATATGGAACCAGTCCATGATTATGAGAGTGACGACGATTTGGACTATATCTATAAGATAACGACATGAGATCAAGACTAGGTGAATCCCATTGCGGATGGAAGAATTACATGGGATCGCGAGAGTTCCTACACCTCGGACTCCGATGAAGAGTTAGAGCACTGGCATAACCAATTACATGAAGTGACTACGCTAAACTACAACATGATGACCTGACCGCTGCGCTGTGTGTCCTTAGAGCTAAGAATATGCCTACTTATGATGGTCTGAATGATATAGATATCTTTTTGGATGCATTTGAAAGGGAGGTACCAGAAAAGCAGTGCTTCCAGTCGTTGTACTAGGCACTACGCGTTACGCCCACGAGATGGTGGGGTATGCATAAAGGGAGCTTTGATGATTGGCGCAAATGTAGGAGGATGATGAGAACATGATTTGAAAAGCTAAGATGTGAATGATAGAAAAGTATGATGGGCAAGATGATCCACGCACGCATTTGTCCAAATGGGCCTAGGCTTATGGAGAAAAGCCTAAACTAGAGTGGGTGCACTTGTTTTTTCACACCCTCGATATTGTCCCGATGAATTGGTATGTAGAAACCGAGATCCACCATGGGATAAGCGAATGGGATATCTTACATGAGGGATTCATGATGACATTTAGTTTTGAGGACGGGTTTGACAATATTGATGAAGCGCTACAAGAGGTGGAAGCAACAATATTTAGGATACTGCAGGATCCTATAGACCTGATTAAGCCTGAATGGGCTACTCAGCTGAGTCACACGCTAGAATGTCATAATGTAACTACTAAGGAAGAGGATGAGGATCCACAAAATATTAACATTCTAGAAACAGAGGGTCACCGCGAGGTTAAAGGAACATAGATTGAGAACCTTGATATAACTGCGCCATTGAAAACAAAACAAGTAAACATTGGTATGGAGGCAGAACCCAAATTCGCGAAGATTGGAGACTACTGGGATGACATGATGGTGGATAAGATCACTGAATTGCTTCGCGAATACCATGACTTTTTCCCTAACAAGTTCACAGATCTGAAGGGGATAATCGGGGACCTAGGAATGATGAAGATTACATTCAATCCCGATGTGAAATCAGTTAAGAAAAGGCCTTACCATCTCAATCCGCAATATAGGAAAAAGTCCACTTAGAGCTAGACAAGATGCTCGTGGCAGGCATCATTGAGCACGTGGAAGAATCTGAATGGGTAAGTCAAATGGTGGTACAAGAAAAGAAGAAGAAGGATGAGATAAGGATATGCGTGGATCTTAGAAAGCTGAATGAAACTTGTGTACATGATCTGTTTTCGACTCTGTTCACTGATGAAGTGTTGGACAATGTGGGTTGCCAAGAAGCATATTCCTTCACTGATGGGTTGTCTGGGTACCACCAGATCAAATTCACACCGAAGGATAGGAGCAAGATAACCTTCACAACTGAGTGGGGTTGTTTTCAGTACACTGTATTGCCGTTTGGATTGAAGAATGCACCTGTGATCATCTCATGCGTAATTGTTGCTGCATTCAAGGAATTTATTCATAAGTTCCTGGAGGTATATTTTTATGACTGGAGTGTGTTTGGGAAGCTTAAACGCCACGTAGCAAGCTTGCACTTGATGTTGGATACCTGTCGAAGATACCAGATCGCGCTCAATCTCAAGAAGTGTCTGTTTTGTGTTCTTTTTGGGAACTTGTTGGGGCATGTGGTTTGTAGATAGGGACTAATGGTAGATCCCACAAAGATCGCAGTGATACTGAACTTGGAAGTGCCAAGGAGTGTGAATAGCTGTGCTCTACCCTGGGACATACATGATATTATAGAAAGTTTATCAAAGGCTATGCCTAGATCACCGTGTCTATGGAAAAACAGTTGAAGAAGGATGTCACATTCTGCTGGAACGATGACTGTAAGAAGAGCTTGGATATATTAAAAGAGAAAATGGTCACGACGCCAATTCTAGTCTTCCCGGAATGGAAGAAAGAGTTTCATGTGCATGTCGATGTGCCATGTATAGCGCTGGGAGTAGTCTTGGCACAAACTGGCAGAGAAGGCTTGGATCATCCTATCGCATTCGCAAGACGAAGATTATCCAAACCAGAGAAGAAATATTCCACCACTGAGCGTGAAGGGATAGCCATGGTGCATGTGCTCCAGAAGTATAGGCACTACTTGTTGGGAAGCGATTTTAAGATGTATACAAATCAGTCCGTGCTGAAGTACCTTGTTAATAAGCCTGTGTTGGGGGGGGGGAGAATCTGCAGATGGCTCTTATTGTTCCAAGAATATGATTTTGAAGTTATTGTGAAGCCTGGACGACTGAACATGGGACCAGACCATTTGTTGTGCATCGAAATGGGAGAAGAACCCACTAATTTGGAGGAAGGATTGACTAACACGTAGTTATTTGCAGTGCACATCGCAGATGGTCACTTTGAGGATATAATACATTTTCTAACAATGGGTAATGCACCAGAAGGATACATTGTCCAACAAAAGAAGGAATTAGTGGTGTGCACGACAGATTTCTCTGTCATTGCTGGGCATCTGTACAAGATGGGGATTGATGAGATATTGCAACGGTATGTACCTGAGTTTGAAAGAAGTAGCATCCTCATAGACGCTCATGGGGGCACCACGGGAGGACATTATGCAGGGAGAGCAATTGCGCAGAAGATTCTATGCATAGGGTTGTGGTGGCCAACCCTCCATCAGGACTCAAAAGTGTATTGCAAGGCATGTGATGTGTGTAAAAGGACTGATAGGCCATTGTGGAGGGATGACATGCCTTTGAATCCAAAAATGACCTTGCAACCTTCGAGAAGTGGGCTATAGATTTTGTAGGACCCATTCAACCACAAAGAAAGATAGGAGCAAGGTATATTATCACCGTGACAGAGTATTTGACTTGTTGGATAGAAGCGCAACTTGTGAAGGATTGCCCAAGCATGACCACTGCAAAGCTCCTCTTTGAGCATGTACTAACATGATTTGATTGTCTAAAGATCTTGATGAGTGATCACAGTACGCACTTCTTAAATGAGACGATCAACACGCTGACAGAGGAATTTCAGGTATACCACCAGAAGAGCACACTTTATCACCCACAGGCTAACGGGACTGTGGAAGCATTCAACAAAGTGCTAAAAAATGCGCTGATCAAGTTTTGCAATGCTCAGCAAAGTGAATGGGACCTACGCATACCTGCAGCACGATGGGATTATTGAATGACATGCAAGAAGTTGATTGGACAAACCCCCTTTAGGCTTGTCTATGGTGTTGAAGCGGTAATGCCTATGGAATATATTGTGCCTAGCCTACGCATAGAAGTGCTCACAGGTATGATGGATCGTGAATCCCTGGAAGAAAGGCTTGCACAACTGGATGAACTGTAGGAAGAGAGATTTTTAGCTAGATTGCGAAAAGGCATGGCACGATTGAAAAATTAAGCTGCGCTCATTTAAGGTAAATGATTTGGTTTTTCTATATGATAGTAAGTTTGATAAATTTCCAGGGAAATTCAGAATGCACTGGTTAAGGGCTTATGTAATTAAGGAAATTACCTATGGAGGAGCGGTACAGCTGGTCAAATTAAATGGAGAGCCCTTCCCAGGAAAGGTGAATGGCAGTCGCTTGAAGCCATACATCGCTGGTCCGGCCATGTGACTAGACGACAGTAACACAGTCTTAGTGCTCCAGGTAGCTGAAAGGAGGCACGAGACTATAAACTACACTACCCAGGTTAGGGAGCTACGTGATATGAGAATGATGCGAAGCAAGGAAGTGTCACTAGGTTCGTGGTAGCGTGGAGGGAGCTGCACTATCCAGGGAGAAATCCCACAGGTTGGCTGGAAAGTGACTGTTATGGTCACTATTCATGAAAAGATGACAGAAGTGAGGCCAAATGGAGCGGGCGGCCGACATTTAAGACGAAATTTATGGCTTAGATCTTTAAAAATCTGCTACTAATCCGACATTAATGAACCAATTTTGGGGGGAACGACCGGATTTGAATTCAAAATGCCCTATAAATTACAAGTGGCTATTGTTGGGACTCAGAAATGTCATATTTTCATCCACCTTTTTTTTCACTATTCTTTACATTTCATGATCCCATTAACCTTTTATCATATCATTTTCATAAATACATTTGGGTTTCACCTTCTTATTTCCCATTTTATTAATTTTTTTATTACAAGTGAATTTATGATTAAATATTAGGAAATATACATATTTTTATATATATCTCAAGAATATGTGAGTTTTGTGATGTGTAGGAAATATGTGAAGAATTAATATCTCCTCCACCATATTAAGGAGATAATTATGCAATCCTATTCCTAAGGAGCAAATCATGGAGGATTTGGTTGGCATATCTTATCCTATTCCTAAGGAGAAAATCATGGAGGATTTGGTTGGCATATCTTATCCAATTCCTAAGGAGAAGATCATGGAGGATTTGGTTGGCATATCTTATCCAAGATATGTGAGAGATTTATGGAGGATTCAAAGGGATCATATTTTGTAATAATGGGAAAGTAGTTAAAAATGCTTGAGAGATTTGTCGGATCATATTTTGTAATAATGGGAAAGTAGTTAAAAATGGTTGCGAGATTTATGGAACTAAAGAGAGACTAGTGGATGATCATTATGAGTTTGTTACTCATCCCATTGTATAAATAGGAGTACAATCTCCTCCATTTGTAATCTGGAAGTTTTTGTAATCTTAGAATTTTGGAGTATGTAATCTTAGAAGCTTAGAGTTGGTTTGTAATGGAGATTTTGAAATAAAGGATCATACTTCAATTTTGCTTCTACATCTCAGTCTCCATTGAAGTGGTGTGCTTGTGGAGTTATGGAGGGCCCCCATGGCCTCACTTGCATGCTTATTTGTTTATAATTTACTTTATGTTTTTGTTTAAGCTTTCAAGTTTTACTAAATGTTCTAATATTGGAAGGATATTATTTGAAAGTGTTTTTGTAAAAGAACCATAAGATCTCATACAATGATTAGATCTAGGTTTACTTCATTTCCACTTTTAAGTTCTAATTAGATGATCTAATTTTGGAAGAGATCTTGTAGAATATGTTCCTGTAAGAGAATCATAGATCTCAAACAATTGTTAGATCTAGGCTTGATTAATTATTGAAAGAGATATTAATGAATATGTTCCTGTAAGGGGACTTTAAGATCTTAGACAAATTAGGAATCTTTCTAGATCTATATATTTTAGATAAGCACTTCTAAGTTTACCTTCCCGGGTTGACATTAAATTAAACTTTAATTTGCATCTGCATTTTAGACCACACATTTTGGCGCCATTGCCGGGGAAGTGCAACTAGAAGGATTTAGTAATTATTTCATGCATTTGTTTTAATGGACTAATTTGTGGAACTTGGTGACAGCAGGTTCGTAAAGGAGTTCAAAGTTTGGAGCATTCTTTTTTTCATTTTCGCACATAGATAATTTAAATTCAGTTTTTATTTTAAAACCCCCATTTCTCACTAATCCATCTACCGATGAGGGCTTTGACAATGTTGAACAGGTACTTCTTGGAGAGCAAGGACAATAACCTTGAGCCAACTATAAGACAGGATTCTCACATACTTGAAAAACATAATGTAAAATTTTTAAATCTTGATGTGAGCATGTTTGAATTTTTAGTCCATAGATGGCTTCACTGGAAGCATGCTTTTACTTAGAAAATAAAACATCTTTTAAGTTAATGTAGAATAGATTAGAAAAATAAAAATGAGATCTCATTAGAAGTCATTAGAAGTCATTATCATTAGAAGTTTTTAGTTTTGTTTTCAAAAAATAAATCATCATGAATAAATTCAGTGGAACATCTTTGCATTTCTATGTCTTGTTTCTGTATCACGGGTGAGCCAGGAGCCTGATTATCAGAAAGATTTGTCTTCCGAGAGTCTAAATGCCCCCGTGACATTGCAGAAAGAGTGTAGATAATGCAAGGTTTTGTCGGAGATCTTAATTGTGTTTTATCCATCCACGCTAACCCGCATAAATAAAAATAAATCAAGAGATTAGTATGCTCTCTTCCTGTGCTTCGTGTGATCTGGAAGATCATAAAATCTATTGATTTATTTCAAATAAAAATACTCTTGCTGTAGAACTAATCTGCAATGTGACAATAAAGAATTTTTTGTGTGAGTGAAAAATCATCTTAAATTTTTTTTAGATAAAACTTAGTCTTTTTAAATTTTAGTTTTTAAAAAAAAATAATAAAAGATAAAAAAATAAAAAAATTCCCACATAGTGATAAAACAAGTTGGATTTGACTTATCCTGGAGAGATTTGGCATTTGCATTATCTTCTCCTAATTTTTCTAGACAAAAAGCCAGATTTTTCATTGATTCTAGAGGATTTTGTGTGTTTTTTTAGGATATTGGAAAAAAAATCCATTTTAGTGTTAGTTTAGAAATTTTCTATATTAGTTTTTAATAGAATTTGTTTTTGTTGATTTCTTTCTTAAAAATAAATAAATAAATAAATACCAAATTAAAAAAAAATTGATTTTTTTATTTTGTTTTTAAAAAAAAAATTGAATTTCATTCTTTTGTTTTTTTTTTATTTAAAAAATAAAAAATAAAAAATTTCTCACAAAATTCATGCAGGTTTGAAAATAAATAATGGAACACTTGGAAACAAATTTCAAACATTTGGAGGATTCTATAAATATTGATTATCTTGTTTCAATAGCTTCAAGTTGGCATTAAATATTCATGTTGAATGCTTTTATATCACATACTAATATGCAGAACACAACAGATCTTTCTAATGCCAATATTTTTGCCGAGCATCTTTCATCTAACACAAACAGGGAGTATTACTTTTCATGGTTATTTTAAGAATGGATTGATTTTAATATCATGATTAAGTCAATTTCAACACTTTGATTGTCCTTAATATGTTTTATTTGGTATGAAATTTTTGCGTAAGAATCATGAAGGAAATGGCCATTTCTTCTTGAACACACTTATGTTTTCTTTCTGCCAAGTTTTTTTTTACAGGTTACAGGATAATCAAGTGATCATAAAGAGATTATATTGTGACGACAATTGGTCTTCCAAAGACTACAATTCATGAAAAATTATAAAGACAAATCCAACTCCACAACCACTACCTTGCACCTCCCTTTTTGAAGCAGATTTTGAATTCCACCAATTGTAAATCCATAAAGCATGACATTTCCATATCCATTTTTCACAGCAAGAGTTCATATTCATACACCATGCATTTCCTTACATCCATTTTTGGACGCTTGAAGGAGCTAATTCTTCACTGCACATATCATGACATTTTCCACTACACAACGATCCTTTTGCATCATGATTACTTCCTTTTGAATAAAACTCATTCCCTTTCCATGATTACATTGCTTGTTTTCCTCGCCATGCTAATCCACACTGCTTGTCCGTGAGTTCTTTCCATTATAGTCCTACCAAATCTTTTTGTACAAACTCACGTTAACTGATGTGGGATTCCTTAAGGCCCACCTTTCAACAAGTCTTGCCCCATCGACATCAGCACCTTATCTGGGAAATAGACTAGAGTTCCTTTTGAGTACCTAGAGGCTTGCATGCCTTAATGGAAAGTTCTCTCGCTGACGATCATGGGAATACATCAATGTCCCTTGATCTTCAGATATTGCAAGTGGCTCGACCTCAACACATCTATTCGCCCTTCGCAAGATGTACTCGGGTACCTTGGCACTCATTGACATCAATGGTGAGTTGCCTCGCATTAGTTAACGGCATACATCAATGGCCGGTAATCCAATGATTTCTATTCATGCTCGACATCGACACATTCTTTCACATGATTAGAATTGTACCAAGAAGTTTAATAGCAGGTGAAGGCTATACACTTTTTTCACGGCTCCCTCAGCAGTTACAGCAGCATGAATTCTGATCTATGAGAGTACCACAATTCCACTTTCAACATTTATCTTTTCCATGATTCAACATCAGCAGTTCAGATTCCTTCATTTCCCAAGATCCAGTAACAACAACATCAGTCAAATTTTCCTGATCCAGCAGCAGCAGCAGCAGCTACATTCCTCTTGCATAGTTCATCATTCTTGGGTAAGTAGAGGTATGTTGTTTTCTAATCTTTAATCATGCAATTCCTTATATGCTAACTTGAATATTTTGGAAAATTCCCTCATCATACTACATTTCCTTTCATGAGCCATGTCAAGTTGCATGAGGACATGCAACCAATTCAGTTGAGGGGGGGATAACTATATTCACTTCCATGATTCCATTTCTTTACCACACTACATATACATATTCACTTCCATGATTCCATTTCTTTACCACACTGCATATACATATTCACTTCCATGATTCCATTTCTTCACCACTATCACTCCATTTTTTCTCATTTACCATTCACCAACATTTATTTTCCAATGATACTTTGTTGCACTTTGCTTCATACGTAATATTGGCATGCTTCATTAATATTACAAAAGGGCTTTCTTATGCACATTGATAGCTTATGATTTCTAGTGAGTGTTTACATTATTATTGAAGAAAAGAGAACATAAAACGAAATGAATGTTGTTAACACAAGAAACAACATTCTTTGTATTCATGGTTGTCACACAAAAACCAACCATAAGAAAATGTAAGTTGTTACTCATGTCTTTCACATATCCTGGAAACATTCATTATTAAAGACATGATCATGTAAAGCCAAAGCTGTTCAAGATGCCAAATGTTCTTAAAGAGACCCATGCATGGTTGCATGAGGACATGCAACAAGTTCAGTTGGGGAGGATGTTGGGACTCAGAAATGTCATATTTTCATCCACCTTTTTCTTCACTATTCTTTACATTTCATCATCCCATTAACCTTTTATCATATTATTTTCATAAATACATTTGGGTTTCACCTTCTTATTTTCCATTTTATTCATTTTTGTATTACAAGTGCATTTATGATTAAATATTAGGAAATATACATATTTTTATATATATCTCAAGAATATGTGAGTTTTGTGATGTGTAGGAAATATGTGAAGAATTAATATCTCCTCCACCATATTAAGGAGATAACTATGCAATCCTATTCCTAAGGAGCAAATCATGGAGGATTTGGTTGGCATATCTTATCCTATTCCTAAGGAGAAAATCATGGAGGATTTGGTTGGCATATCTTATCCAATTCCTAAGGAGAAGTGTTATAGACATTTTTGTGCCTTACGGCTCCAAGCATGAAATGTCCATAAACCAAGGGCTCCTAAGTCCTTAAAAGTGTTGTTATTACTCCTAAAGGAACAAGGTCAACAAATTACAGCTTCTCCCAGAAGTTCTCCACCAGAAACTGCTCAGAACTAGTCAAATCAGGATCATTTCAGCTGCTCCACTAGCTAGCTGCGTTGCAAAGCACCCAAATACACTAGCTAGGTGCGTTGCAACGCACCTAAATGCACTACCATGGTGCGTTGAGCGGGAAATGACAAGTGGCAGAGTCATTCCACGAGGTGGAGAGACAATGGAAGCTTCCATAATATTCTCCAATGACACTTGCCCCACTGAATTCGACCAGGGATGAGTAAGAGTCTCTCAGTCTCCAAGTGGAAGCAAAAACTGACAGAGAGAAGCCACTAATCAATTCATGAGCTGACTCATCCTCTTTGCATACATCTATATATGGATCCCTCATCCAAGAGATCCAGAGGCTGGAATTTTGTACATTGCAGAGAATTGCTATTGGTTTTGAGATAGATATCAGAGTATTGGGTGATTTATGCTTTGTTGGAGGTGAAGAGGGGATTCTATGCTGGGAGGTTGATGCTGGATTAGGAATCATCGGTTGTAACTCCTCCTGGATCTTCTTGTTTTATCAATAAAACTATTTGAGTTTCTCCTACATGCTTATGTATCATTGTTGTTTGTTACATTTGTATGTTTAGCTTAAATCTGATCCTAAGCTATTTATGAATATAAACCCATGTCTTTGTGTAGTTTCCTTCTTCTGTGATCTTACAGGAACTTGGTGAAGTTGGGCAAGTAAGGGAGTAGGTAGCTGGAAGCTGTCAAAGAGGAGAGAGATTGGATCAAAGGACTAACATAAGACACAGGTTGGTTCATCCTATTCCTCTTCGTTTATAGTTCATAAAGAAGAATACGAAAGTAGTTTTCTCTGTTTGTTTCTGAGGTCACTGTCGCACCTTAGTGGGATAGGGTCGTTCTGAATAGACACTTTTCCCGTTAACAAAATGGCGACTCCGCTGGGGATCGTGTCTAGTTAGTTTGTTTGTGTTTCTTTTGTTGTTTGTTTCATAAACTTGTTGGCATTATGATTCAGGTATCGCTTTATGATACATATGTTGTACTTGATGGAAACCCACTCATCTCAGATGATAAATTATAGTGCATAAAAGTTCACGCACTTATATGCAGAGAAAAGCTTATTCTATGTAGAGAAACGTTCACGCACTTATATGCAGAGAAAAGTGTATTTCATGTAGAGAAAAGTTCACGCACTTTTATGCAGAGAAAAGTTTATTTCATGTAGAGAAAAGTTTATTTCATGTAGAGAAAAAGTTCACGCACTTTCATGTTGGAGAACTTACCTTTGGTCCATGGTAGTTAGTCCTTGGTATTTGAACCTATGGTTTTGGACCATGGTACCTCGTCAAAAGTGTGTATATGTTGGAGAACTTACCTTTGGTCCATGGTGGTTAGTCCTTGGTATTATTGAGCCCCATGTTTTTGGGCCCCTTGTATTGGTTATTTATGGTATTGATCCATGATTTTAGGAAGAAGCTTGCCTATATAAAGCAAAGGAGATCACTTGGTTAATTCATTCTTGCAAATCGAATATCTTAAGATCTGAAATATTGGGTTATTGTTTTAAAAGTTTGATCTATGAAAGGGAAGTTGAAAGCGAATCTGTGAAGGGTGATCTCTCGAGCACTGCAGCTGCGGAAATGCGGAGGTGCCACAGAAGGTGCAGTACAGAGGCGCCACAGAAAGCACAGTGCGGAGACGCCACAGAGGCGCCACAGAAGGCGCAGTGCAGAGACGCCACAGAGGCACCACAGAAGGCGCAGTGCGGAGGCGCCACAGAAGGCGCAGTGCGGAGACGCCACAGAGGCGCCACAGAAGGCACAGTGCGGAGGCACCACAGAAGGCGCAGTGCGGAGGTACCACAGAAGGCGCAGTGCGGAGACGCCACAGAAGGCGCAGTGCGGAGGCGCCACAGAAGGCGCAGTGCCGAGGCGCCACAGAAGGCGCAGTGCGGAGACGCCACAGAGGCGCCACAGAAGGCGCAGTGCGGAGGCGCCACAGAAGGCGCAGTGCGGAGGCGCCACAGAAGACGCAGTGCGGAGACGCCACAGAAGGCACAGTGCGGAGGCGCCACAGAAGGCACAGTGCGGAGGTGCCACAGAAGGCGCAGTGCGGCGGCGCCACAGAAGGCGCAGGTGCGGTGGTCGCGGCGCCACAGAAGGCACAGGTGCGGAGGTAGTACAGATATCCGCAGATCTATACCAGTGAAGTTGCGATCCCTGCTTAAAATTTTTTTAACTGCCTTTGACTATTCTGCAGGGTTTTGGGTGCATAACTGATGTTTGGTTACTGGTATTGAGTTCAGATAACAACATGATTAATGACTTATCTTTATGTACTAGATCTGGTTGATAACTCTCATAATATCATTGTATATGTATGGATCTGGTGATTGGGTGATTCAGAAGGTTTTTTGATTATGAGCTTCAATGTTGTTGTTAGATCCAGTTTGAAAATTTATGAAAAGTGGTCCTTGAAAGAAAAGAAGTAGGGGGTTGTAGCTCCCTTGTAGGAGAGACTGGAAAACGAGAGAGAGTTGTAGCTCTCTGCAGGTTGCAGCCTGCGTACTGGTAAAAGACTGCACCAGTACAAAATCATTGTAATAGAAGTTTCTAATTTGAAAGAAGATAGAGACATATTGCAACAGGTGGTTTTCACCCACATTGGGTTTCCACCTTATATCTGGTGTTCTTTGGTGTGACTATCTGTTTTTCTTGTTCATGCTCATTATTTTATGGTACTGATATGCAAAAATAATTCAAAGTGTAAATAAGGAAGATTTGTTAAAAGAACTTGATAATACTGATTCACCCCCCCCCCTCTCAGTATTATTTTCAACAATTGGTATCAGAGCAGGTCCTTCAGAGAAGCTTGATCGCTTGAAGGTAGATCATTCATCACGAGCAACTACGAGAGAGAAGCATCAATTAGGCCACCAATTTTTTATGGGACGAACTTCAATTATTGGAAGATAAGAGTTACTGCCTATCTCCAATCTCTTGGTACAGAAGTTTGGGATATCATAGAGACCGGCTACACTTTTCCTTCAGCTACTCCTACAGATTCGGCCGAGAAGAAGAAATATGAAACAAATGCGAAAGCAGTCAATACTCTATTGGGATGCTTATCCCAATCAGAATTCGTGAAGGTAATGCACTATAAATCCGCAAAAGTAATATGGGACAAAATTGTCACGAGCTATGAAGGAGACGAACAGGTAAAGCGTGCTAAACTTCAAACTTTCAGGATTCAGTATGAGAATCTCAGAATGTATAATGATGAAAGTGTGGCTAACTATTTCCTTAGGGTAGATGAAATTGTTAACTGCATGAAAAACTTGGGTGAAGAAATAAAAGAGGCTATTGTGGTTGAAAAAGTCCTAAGATCCTTGTCCCCCAAGTTTGAATCTAAAGTGTCTGCTATAGAGGAAAAAGCAAATCTACAAACTCTCACCATGTCTCAACTACATGGAATTCTAACTGCTTATGAAATGAGAAAGGGAGGTCCATCAGACAGAAGAGAAGCGGCTTTCAAGGCTTCAGGTAAAGGAGATTACTATGAAGCAAGTCACGTGCCAGAAGAAGAAGAAGAAGAATCAAATTTTGTCAGAAATCTTCAAAGGGGTTCTGGAAGGATCAGAGGTAAGTTACCTTTTAAATGTTTTTCTTGTGGAAGAGTAGGTCATTATGCTGCAAAATGTCCTTATAAGGATAGAGGAAAGGAACCTGCTAGATGGAACAAGAAATAGAGTGCAAACAAGAAAAGTTACTACACTCATGAAGATAGTGATGGTCTATCGATTAGTGATGAAGATGAACAAGGTAATGACTATAAACTGTTAATGGCATTTGAAGATGATGATTATATGGATGCTATAGATGTGGATAGCCTTTCTGAAGAAATTACTAGACTCAAGGGATGTATAGAAGAAAAGAATATGATCATTGATACTCTACAATTTCAAATTGATGAAAAGGAAAAACATCTTGAAAAATTAGAAGGTGAAATTGTTGGTCTTAGAAAAGAGATTGAGAAAACAAAAGCTATTAATCTTAAGTTTGTCAAAGGATCTGAAACTTTGGATGAGATTATCAATGTACAACGTTCTCCTCTAAACAAGACAGGTCTGGGCTATAATGGAGAAACTTCTCAAGCAACCACTTCAAAAAGTTATCTTGATGCAGCAAGAAGGAATGAGCAAAAGCACAATGAAGACCATCAGGCAAGGCAGGGACGAATTGCAAACAGAGACTATCAAGGGCAATCCGTTTTAAGGGTGAACAAAAGCTACAACCAGCCACAGGTAAAATCTTCTCAATTTAGTTCAAGAATGGATGACAATAGAAATTACAATGATTTGGCCGGTAGATTTGATAACCGCAGAAATTTATTCAATGGACAATGTTTCTCTTGCCATAACTTTGGTCACAAAGCAGCTCAATGTGTTGCATATAAAACAATCATGACTAGAGAAGCTCAAAAACAAAGAAGTATGATCGGGATTACAAAAAGGACCAATAACAACTTTTCGGCTCTTGAAAATGAAGTTGAATGTTCTATTTGCAATAACTTTGGTCATGAAGATTCTGAATGCAGGAGTAGGTTTCAGCAGACAAAGGAACAAGCCTCAAACACCAAAACATGGAGAATAAAGGAACCACAAACAGAAAGATGTGGGATAGCATTCTATGCAGAGGGACAGGAAAATCTATGGTACATTGACAGTGGATGTTCGAAGCATATGATAGGTGATAAAGAAAAACTTGAGTCATATTCTGCTCTAGAAAAGGGAAAGAAAGTTTCTTTTGGAAATGATACTCCTGCAACTATAAAAGGAAAAGGCACTACTCAGTTAAAAGAAAAGGTCAAGGCTGGAAATGTTTTGTATGTCGATGGATTGAAACATAATCTTCTAAGTGTCAGCCAGATGTGTGATCAAGGAACAGAGGTGATATTTAGAACAAATGGATGTCTTGTTCGTGATCTTGATACAGGTAAAACGGTGATCAAAGGTAAAAGAACTCCAAATAATCTATACGTATTTGAAGAAGGACAACAACAATGCTATCTAAGCAAGGATGATGAACACTGGCTATGGCATCGGAGGTTGGGGCATCTAAGCTTTTCACAAATAAGGAAAGCATGCAAATATCAGGCAGTTCGCGATCTTCCAGATATCAAAATCCCAGACAACACCATATGCAAATCATGTCAGTTTGGAAATCAAACCAGAACTAATTTTCCAGAGAAGGAAGGATCAGCTAGCATGCCTCTTGAGCTAGTACATACAGATACATGTGGTCCATTCATAAAAAGAACACCTCGAGGAGAAGAATACTTGATATTATTCATTGACGATTTCTCCAGGTTTGTCTGGTTAGGACTAATGAAGCATTCGAAAAATTCAAATCCTTCAAAGCCTTGGTTGAAAATGAATCAGGATACAAAATTAAGTGCCTCAGATCTAACAGAGGTGGGGAGCTTACCTCGAATGAATTTTTCAATTTCTGTGAAGAACATGGGATAAGAAGAGAATTCTCTACAGCTAGAACTCCTCAACAAAATGGAGTTGTGGAAAGAATGAACAGAACAGTCCAACAAATGGCTCGTGCTATGCTTGATGAGTCGGGTACTCCCGTAACTTTCTGGGGTGAAGCTGCACATGCTGCGGTTGTTATTCTCAACAAAGCAAATGTCCGTGTTAACAGCACTCAAACCCCTCATGAGCTCTGGTGTGGTGAGACTCCTTCGATGAAGCACTTCAAAATCTTTGGGAGGAAATATTATATTAAGAATACTGATGAGCAACTTGGCAAACTTGAACCTAGAGCAGATGAAGGCATTCTTCTTGGTTATTCTCCACATAGCAAAGCATACAAGTGCTACAATAAAAGACTTAGCAGAATTGTTGACAGCATTGATGTAGTGGTTGATGAGAAGGGATACATTCCTAGGCAAGTACATCATGAAGACATCGAAGAAGATGAAGGCTACCCTCAAAGACAGAATGATGAAGAAGAAGAACCTCAAGAAGAACTAGAGGAGCAGACAAGAATAGAAGAGAAGACTCCATCCAGATATGTTTAGAAGAATCATCCAGAATCTCAGATTGTGGGGCAGAAAGAAGCAGGTGTACAAACAAGAAGAACAATTGCAGAAGCTTCAAGCTATTTGGCATTACTCTCTTCCACTGAACCACAAAATGTGAAAGAGGCATGCAAAGATGAATGTTGGGTCAAAGCAATGGATGAAGAACTTGAGCAGATCGAAAAGAAAAACACTTGGGAGTTGGTTCCTAGACCAAAAGATAAGAATGTTATAGGAACAAAATGGGTCTTCAAAAATAAATTGAATGAAAATGGAGAAGTAATTAGAAACAAGGCCAGACTTGTTTGTAAAGGGTATGCGCAGCAAGAAGGAATAGATTTTGAAGAAACCTTTGCTCCTGTTGCAAGACTTGAGGCCATCCGAATGTTCCTTGCTCTCTCAAGCTTTCAAAACTTCAAAGTATTTCAAATGGATGTGAAATCAGCCTTTCTGAATGGAGACTTAGAAGAAGAAGTATATATTGAGCAGCCAGATGGTTTCATTCTTGGAAATGATCCAAATCTTGTATGCAGATTGAAAAAGGCTCTCTATGGTCTCAAACAAGCTCCAAGGGCTTGGTACTATCGTTTGGACAAATATGTTCATCAACAAGGTTTTTCAAAAGGATCAGCAGATAGCAATCTTTATATAAAAGTTGAAAATGACAAATTGCTAATGCTTGTTGTGTATGTAGATGACATTATCTTTGGCAGCAATGAAGAAGCTATGAGTCAAAGCTTTGCCTTGGTCATGCAGAAAGAATTTGAAATGTCCTTGCTGGGAGAACTGACATATTTTCTTGGTTTGAAAATCCAACAAAAGGAAGGAGGAATCTTTTTGTCTCAAACCAAGTATCTCAAACAGATTTTGAAGAAATATGGCATGGAAGATGCAAAACCAGTATGTACACCCATGGTCACAGGATGTAGCCTCAGTGCAAATGATGAATCTGCAGCAGTACATCAACCAACCTACAGATCTATGATTGGAAGTCTACTTTATCTGACAGGTACCCGACCGGACATCATGCATGCAGTTGGAATAGTTGGAAGATTTCAGGCAAATCCGAAGGAGACTCATCTTCAGGCAGTGAAGAGAATTTTCAAATATCTTCAAGGGACTCAAAATTATGGTTTATGGTATCCTAGAGATACAAATCTCAGACTTCATGCTTATACAGATGCCGATTGGGCCGGAAGCGTGGATGACAGGAAGAGCACAAGTGGTGGCGCATTCTTTATGGGTTCCAAACTAGTATCTTGGTTCAATAAGAAACAGAGTTCGATTGCCTTATCTACAGCTGAAGCAGAATATGTTGCTGCTGCATCTTGCTGCACTCAACTCCTTTGGATGATGCAGACCTTGCAGGATTTTCAAATCACTTGTACACCACCTATCTCCATCTTATGTGATAACACAAGTGCAATCAGCATCTCAAAGAACCCAGTCATGCATTCAAAAACCAAGCACATACCGATCAAGTATCATTTTCTTCGGGAACAAGTGCTTGAACAAAAGGTCAAGTTGGAGTATGTTCCTTCTAAGGAACAAGTTGCTGATATACTCACCAAACCATTGCCCAGGGAGACTTTTGAATAACTCAGGCAAAAGCTGGGGGTTGTTGATGCATCATCTTGTTGTTGAATCTCTTCTGATTGTTGGTTGTACGGGAATATGCGTACATGTGCTGGGTTGCGGATTGGTTGAAGATCAAATAGCACTGGTTCAGGGGGAGCTTATAATGCATTGTTGGCATTATGGAGGATGTACAGAAGGCGATCATGGATGCTGATCTGAATATTACTGCAATATGTCTCTATCTCTTTCATGGTCATTTATGGTGTTTGGTGGATTATGTTTCTTCTTTACAGATCTGGTTCATATTCAGGGGGAGCATGCTCTTAGGGGGAGCATAACCCTTTGCCCTTGATGTCAAAGGGGGAGAATGAGCTGAAGATTTTGAGGTTGCCATCAAGTCCAAAGGGGGAGATTGTTGGCATTATGATTCTGGTATGGCTTTATGATACATATGTTGTACTTGATGGCAACCCACTCATCTCAGATGATAAATTATAGTGCAGAAAAGTTCACGCACTTATATGCAGAGAAAAACTTATTCTATGTAGAGAAAAGTTCACGCACTTATATGTAGAGAAAAGTGTATTTCATGTAGAGAAAAGTTCACGCACTTTTATGCAGAGAAAAGTTTATTTCATGTAGAGAAAAAGTTCACGCACTTTCATGTTGGAGAACTTACCTTTGGTCCATGGTAGTTAGTCCTTGGTATTTGAACCTATGGTTTTGGACCATGGTACCTCGTCAAAAGTGTGTATATGTTGGAGAACTTACCTTTGGTCCATGGTGGTTAGTCCTTGGTATTATTGAGCCCCATGTTTTTGGGCCCCTTGTATTGGTTATCTATGGTATTGATCCATGATTTTAGGAAGAAGCTTGCCTATATAAAGCAAAGGAGATCACTTGGCTAATTCATTCTTGCAAATCGAATATATTAAGATCTGAAATTGTTTTAAAAGTTTGATCTATGAAAGGGAAGTTGAAAGCGAATCTGTGAAGGGTGATCTCTCGAGCGCTGCAGCTGCGGAAGTGCGGAGGCGCCACAGAAGGCGCAGTGCGGAGGCGCCACAGAAGGCGCAGTGCGGAGACGCCACAGAGGCGCCACAGAAGGCGCAGTGCGGAGGCGCCACAGAAGGCGCAGTGCAGAGACGCCACAGAAGGCGCAGTGCGGAGGTGCCATAGAAGGCGCAGTGCGGAGGTGCCACAGAAGGCGCAGTGTGGAGACGCCACAGAGGCGCCACAGAAGGCGCAGTGCGGAGGCGCCACAGAAGACGCAGTGCGGAGACGCCACAAAGGCGCCATAGAAGGCGCAGTGCGGAGGCGCCACAGAAGGCGCAGTGCAGAGGCGCCACAGAAGGCACAGTGCGGAGGTGCCACAGAAGGCGCAGGTGTGGTGGTCGCGACGCCACAGAAGGCGCAGGTGCGGAGGTAGTATAGATATCCGCAGATCTATACCAGTGAATTTGTGATCCCTGCTTAAAATTTGTTTTAACTGCCTTTGACTATTCTGCAGGGTTTTGGGTGCATAACTGATGTTTGGTTACTGGTATTGAGTTCAGATAACAACATGATTAATGACTTATCTTTATGTACTAGATCTGGTTGATAACTCTCATAATATCATTGTATATGTATGTATCTGGTGATTCGGTGATTTAGAAGGTTGTTTGATTATGACCTTCAATGTTGTTGTTGGATCCAGTTTGAAAATTTATGAAAAGTGGTCCTTGAAAGAAAAGAAGTAGGGGGTTGTAGCTCCCTTCCAGGAGAGACTGGAAAACGAGAGAGAGTTGTAGCTCTCTGCAGGTTGTAGCCTCCGTACTGGTAAAGGACTGCACCAGTACAAAATCATTGTAACAGGAGTTTCTAATTTGAAAGAAGATAGAGACATATTGCAGCAGGTGGTTTTCACCCACATTGGGTTTCCACCTTATATCTGGTGTTCTTTGGTGTGACTATATGTTTTTCTTGTTCATGCTCATTATTTTATGGTACTGATATGAAAAAATAATTCAAAGTGTAAATAAGGAAGATTTGTTAAAAGAAATTGATAATACTGATTCACCCCCCCCTCTCAGTATTATTTTCAACAAAACTTAGAAGTGGCAATCGAACTGCATTTGCCATTAAAAAATGCAAAGTAGACATCTGCTACTTCAATCCATTCACTGGATCTGTTTATGATTTGAACAGTTGATTCACAAATGATTTGATTACCCTTTGTGATAGCTCTTAAACCTCCTTTAAATCTACCCTCTGATTGTGCATTACTGATTGCTTTTACTCGGCCAAAAACCATAGATTAAACTGCAAATCGTGACCCAGAACCTGGATAGAATTCTCGTTTCTACCCCAGCGCAGGCTCTGTGAAGAGATTCTGCATTTCAACGCAGTTCCCGAGAGGGCTACCTACGCTGCAATCCAGTTTCTCTGTGTAACAGGTGCGCTGATCAGCCTAGCCTTGTGCAGCTGAGGTTCTTTGCTTCATTTTTTCAGTTTTGTCTCTGATTTTTGCAGCCTGTGATCAATGTATGTGTCTATTTGAAAACCCCTTTTCTTTGCCTTTCCGCCTCCTTTGCACAAAAAGACTGTAGATGTTTTTGTGTGTTTGTTACATCATTTACAGTTTTCCATTGAAAAAGTAGAATAGTCATACTGTCGTCCTTTGATTTAGATCTGTCGTAAGTGTCGATTTTGATCTTAGGAGAAAGTTTATTTGCTATTGACAGTCGATTATTCTTTTACTTTTGCCTTTGTTTTGAATTTGTGACTTTCTAGTGTCGAAACGAGTATTTACTTCAAAATCATAAAGTGTCGTAATCATCTCTACCTTTTGATTTCGAAAAGAAGCTTGTTTGTGTTTGTCACTTGAAAGCAAATTCAGATTTGTACATCAACTTTCTTTTTAGGCATCAATATTAAGAAAGTGAAAAACAAACACATGCACATGTGCATTTTCATATTGATAGTTTGTTTGGCTTGATTTAATAAAAGTGCATTTAAAGTGTGCTCTTTGCTCTTTGAGAAAATATTGTGTCTTTCTTTTCCCCTTGTAGCTAGGATTTTCATTGCTGAAAAGAGATAAAGCTTGCTTATCATCTTTAGATTGCATTTTAGGAATTACATCTACATCTCATGGTGAAACCAAAAGGCAAACTTCATAAGAAAGATCAACCTAAAATAAATTTAATGAACTTAACAATGCTTTGTAACTTAACGCACAACATTTAGAGGTCTAGGCTAGAGACATATTCCGGCGTCGTAAAGCCTGGTAACTGTTGTCCTCACTGATGGTTGGGTGATTCCTCCACTTTGAGACGATAAGTGCCAGTACGGACTTGTGCTCCCACGTACCGTCAAGTATATATTGGGAGACCCCTATAGGCTTAAAACCTTTTATCCATAGGAATCCGTGTCGGCCGCCCTACTAATCGCAATGCACCAAACACATCATTCGGGAAGACTGACTGCCGTACCGTAAAAAGTATTCTACAGTTTTGCGATTGGTTTGGTACTCCCTCTACCTAGATCTCCAGAGCAGTCCCTTTCGTTCCTTTTCAGACTCCTTAACGGAAAAGGTCCATCTGAGCACTTGTCACTTCAGGCTCATTAGAAATCGAAGGAGACTAGAGTCATCTTTTGTTTTTTCTCGACTCTTAAAAATTGAAAAAACAAGTCGTGTCAAAGAGTGTTAAAATTTATTTTAAACGGAATATTCATCCCCTTTTCCTACATTGATCTTTGGGTTGAGAAAATGGAGCCTACCAACCAAGGAATTCCCCTTGGTGGAAATCCTAGTCCCTTCTCCTCTTGGGGAGATGTTGGTGCGCCCCATATGGCCACATTGTCGCTTCCAAGACTGAAAATTGGCTTGCCAGTATGGCTCTTCCCAACCAATGTCGTTCAGAACACCACTATTCCTAAACAATCGAATCAGCAATTAGACGAGTCCAAAGCTACCCACCAGCCTTCTACTTCCTCTAATTCTTCCTCTCCTCCTTCCTCTTCGCTTGACGGGACTGGTAAAGCTAAAAGCGAAGTTCCTAAGGAGAAGAAGGAAAAGAAGAAGAAAGAGAAAAAGAAGAGGGAGCCAAAGGCGAATGGAGGAAAACGAGTGTCGTCTAACAAAAATCCACACACAGCACCAACCAGGCCTAAATCGCCATGTGTCATTTGCAGAGGAGACCACTTTCACAGAGATTGTCCTTGCATCCCCCGGATACTAAGGGACTGGTCTCCTCGTTTGCACAATCCGGTGTCATCAACCTCTGGAGATCATGTTGAAAGCACATCGTCAACTAGTGAAAGTGAAGCCCCCGGACAAAAAGGGAAAGTTAGATTTCCTTGTAAACTGTGCAAAGGCGACCATGCCCTCCACCGTTGCCCCTTCTTAGATGAGGCTAAAAGAGTTTTGGATGATCGTCCGGTTTCACCGTTACGACTTCCTCCTGGATATAAAAAAATCTTGCTGAGTCCGTCACTAGTTGAGAATCCAGCTGGCCCGCTCAGGTGGTCAGCTGAAGCGCCTATCATTGAAGATAAACCAACTGAATCCATACCAGACGAAAGTCAAAAGGTCGAGGCGGCAGTTGACCCAGTCTTGCCTTCAGAGGTTTTATCTTCGGATGATACAGTCACTGAAGAGAACAAGGATGACACCATCCAAATTCTCTTCATCAACACAGACTCCAACGAACATGGGGGCAATCCACCCTTTCCTTTATCGCAGGAAGGAAGTTTGTCAGAGCCATCCCCGGCCGTCTACTCGGTCCCACCTCCAAGCAAGCTAGTTGTCTCCTTCGATTGGAATCAACTAGGCAGACCCCGCCTACCAACAAGTGTACCATTCCGAATTATCGTTCAAATATATAGAATGGTCATGGCTGGTACCATCATTGATGAGGGGGCTTTTGTGAGTATCCTTTCCTCTATTGCTTTGAAAGCGCTTGGTTCGCCATCGCTTTTGCCTGAGATGAGAAATCTGACAGACTTTGATTAAGGAACCAGTCGACCTTTAGGGATCCTTCCCGATGTGCCCATAACATTGAGAGGGAAGACAGTTCACATGAACGTCATGGTCGTTCAAGGACCCTTGAATTATAACCTACTCCTTGGACGAGACTATATTTATTGCATGGGAGCCATCGTCTACTCACTCTTTAGAGTAATGTGTTTTCCGCACGAAGGAAGAGTGGTCAAGCTCGTGGACCAGCTTTCATTTCCCAGATCACGCATAGCAAATAGTCATATACCATCCCTAAATGGTCTCTTCACGCAAGAAATGTCTCAATTCCTAGTCCATCCTCCCAATGAGCGCGAGTAATTCAGAGGGATATGACTGAAACCCAGGGGGCATGTGTCCTGGTCTGCTTCGCCAGGAAAACATCGGGTATAGGGTAGGTTTCCGCGGGAGAATATGACTAGTCTGTACCCCATCCGTCGGTGGAAGAGGGGTTAGTCTAGAATAAGATTCTCTTGTCAAAGTTATGTGAGTTGGCAGAACTAAGTCACTCGCCTTTGTTTATTTCGGTAGACATCGCCGAAGAAGTGTTTTGCTTACGCCGTAAATAAAACAATCTTTGGGTAACCTGTAAGAGGTAGGCCTCTCCAGGGAAAACAAATGTTTTAACGGACTGAAGTAGAGGTAACTTTGAAACTATATTTTATACCTGGGGGCATGCAAACCTTTTGGAATGCAAGCGAGGGGCGGATATTTTTTTTTTTTTCTAATTTTTAGGACCTCTAACCCCTTTAAACTCGTAGGACTAGTCGTCACCAAACTTGCATAAAGAAAGGATGTGGGGAAAAAATCTAAAAGTTGTCGTTTTTATATGAGACATTCTTATCATATGACTGGATTGATCGAGCTGTTTTAGCACATATTTCAAGCTCGTTAAAAAATAAACATAAGGCCGAGCAAATGTTTCCACCCGCGTTTAAGCTCGTTAAAAAATGAACTATTCCCCGGTAAATAACCACCGTGAATGAAGCATTTTCAGCCATTAAAGCCTTGGTCGTGTTTGCACCGTCACCTCCACTTTTCCATTGGCCGATCATTCACCTCCATTTGATTTTTTACCCATTTTCAGGAATAGCTGCGAAGAGTGATTTCACTAGCCATCCTTGTGACACTGCCGTGATTGGAAAATTCTAAACCTTACCTGGAATCAACTGCTACCCATTTTATCACTCATTCCTCAGAAGACGAGTGTTCTTTAAGCTCTTTTCATCTGACTCGTAAAATATGAAAAGATTGCCGAGTTTTGGCCTGCCAGCTCGTTAAAGCGACCGGAAGTGCTATCCCTCCTCTAGATTTTAATCTTTTTGGACCTGAGGGATTATTGCACAAAAAGATCGAGCGCTTGTTTTGTTCGGCTCGTTAAAACAATCGAAAATTCATCCCTTCTGTATTGTTTTATACTTTTTCAGACTTAAGGGATTAAATGACGAAAAAGGAACTTCGGAGTTACCTTTACGTACCTTTTCAGACTCTCTAAAAATGAAAAGGACCGAGTTATCTTTGTCGTTAGACTCGTTAAAAAGATTAATAGCGACAAACTTTTCTTTAGGCGAGAACGAGTTTCACTATCGCTAGGCTCGTTAAAACATAGCGATGGGTTTGCCCGAAGGGCAAATTATAGAACAAGCATATGTTATCCTCCTCAAGCTTGAAAAAAATAAAGAGGTACTGGTCAACAATGACTGGGGAAAAATTGGGAAGAAAACTCAAAGAAACTTTATTGGTAGCAAGTCGCTCTTGAACATGACACTTCCACTCCGTGCCTGAGTCGGGTTGGGCTGTTTCATTCACCGGTCACATCACCATGGTCATGCCATACCATCCACATTTGGGGTAAATTCTACCAATCCATCACATAAGTGTCGCCGACATGTTCAAGAGAAGTCATCCAGAGAAGTCACCTGTGTCCCATCCACTACCATACATTATACTTCATTCCTTCATGACCACCACCCTGAACCATATATCATTAGATCGTTTTCACCTCCATCAAAATCATTTGCTCCATTCCGTGTCATTGATGTGGGATTCATTAAGGCCCTCCTTTGATGGATCGCTTCTTGTCGACATCAGCTCATTATCCAAGAAGTTGATCTAGGAACACCCCATTCAGTACTTTGAAGCTTGCACACCTCAATGGCAAGTTTCTCACTTCCGGCGACAGGTATACATCAATGACCTTCGAACGAAAGATTTTGCATGGTGTTCGACACCAAGTCCTTTATTCACACCACGTGAATTGTACTGCAGTACCTTGAGGGTCATTATCATTATCGGTGATTCCTCTCGCGCTTGTTAACAGTTTACATCATTGACTGGTAATCAAGCGATGTCTTTCCATGTTCGACTTCAAAACATTTCTCACATGGATCGACTTGTACTGCGAGTGAAGATCGGACGAGATTGAAGACCCGGGATCTAGTTTCATCCATCCGGGCTGCGATATATATTCAGGAAAAATAAAGACATTGAAATGTACAGCATTGCAGCACAGATAATCATCCTACCAAAAGGATGATGACTCCATCAGAATCATCAGTCTACCATCAGACGATTGTCTGTCCTATGTACATGAAAATGAATTTATAAAGCTGAGCATGGGAATGCCCGCCTCAGCTAGATCATGAAAAAAGTATGAAGATAATGTATTATATTGTATCTTATTACATGTCTCCTCCCATCATTGAAAGAACTTCGGATCCTCCTAATAAAGCATTTCACCCGATAAACGGCCTCATACTTTAGGGGGCAACTGTTATAGACATTTTTGTGCCTTACGGCTCCAAGCATGAAATGTCCATAAACCAAGGGCTCCTAAGTCCTTAAAAGTGTTGTTATTACTCCTAAAGGAACAATGTCAACAAATTACGGCTTCTCCCAAAAGTTCTCCACCAGAAACTGCTCAGAACTAGTCAAATCAGGATCATTTCAGCTGCTCCACTAGCTAGCTGCGTTGCAAAGCACCCAAATACACTAGCTAGGTGCGTTGCAACACACCTAAATGCACTACCAGGGTGCGTTGAGCGGGAAATGACAAGTGGCAGAGTCATTCCACGAGGTGGAGAGACAATGGAAGCTTCCAGAATCTTCTCCAATGACACTTGCCCCACTGAATTCGACCAGGGATGAGTAAGAGGCTCTCAGTCTCCAAGTGGAAGCAAGAACTGACAGAGAGAAGCCACTAATCAATTCATGAGCTGACTCATCCTCTTTGCATACATTTATATATGGATCCCTCATCCAAGAGATCCAGAGGCTAGAATTTTGTACATTGCAGAGAATTGTTGTTGGTTTTGAGATAGATATCAAAATATTGGGTGATTTATGCTTTGTTGGAGGTGAAGAGGGGATTCTATGCTGGGAGGTTCATGCTGGATCAGGAATCATCGGTTGTAACTCCTCCTGGATCTTCTTTTTTTATCAATAAAACTATTTGAGTTTCTCCTACATGCTTGTGTATCATTGATGTTTGTTACATTTGTATGTTTAGCTTAAATATGATCCTAAGCTATTTATGAATATAAACCCATTTCTTTCTGTAGTTTCCTTCTTCTGTGATCTTACAGGAACTTGGTGAAGCTGGGCAAGTAAGGGAGCAGGTAGCTGGAAGCTGTCAAAGAGGAGAGAGATTGGATCAAAGGACTAGTGCAAGACACAGGTTGGTTCATCCTATTCCTCTTCGTTTATAGTTCATAAAGAAGAATACGAAAGTAGTTTTCTCTGTTTGTTTCTGAGGTCACTGTCACACCTTAGTGGGATAGGGTCGTTCTGAATAGACACTTTTCCTGTTAACAAGAAGATCATGGAGGATTTGGTTGGCATATCTTATCCAAGATATGTGAGAGATTTATGGAGGATTCAAAGGGATCATATTTTGTAATAATGGGAAAGTAGTTAAAAATGCTTGAGAGATTTGTGGGATCATATTTTGTAATAATGGGAAAGTAGTTAAAAATGGTTGCGAGATTTATGGAACTAAAGAGAGACTAGTGGATGATCATTATGAGTTTGTTACTCATCCCATTGTATAAATAGGAGTACAATCTCCTCCATTTGTAATCTGGAAGTTTTTGTAATCTTAGAATTTTGGAGTATGTAATCTTAGAAGCTTAGAGTTGGTTTGTAATGGAGATTTTGAAATAAAGGATCATACTTCAATTTTTCTTCTACATCTGAATCTCCATTCAAGTGGTGTGCTTGTGGAGTTATGGAGGGCCCCCATGGCCTCACTTGCATGCTTATTTGTTTATAATTTACTTTATGTTTTTGTTTTAGCTTTCAAGTTTTATTAAATGTTCTAATATTGGAAGGATTTTATTTGAAAGTGTTTTTGTAAAAGAACCATAAGATCTCATACAATGATTAGATCTAGGTTTACTTCATTTCCACTTTTAAGTTCTAATTAGATGATCTAATTTTGAAAGAGATGTTGTAGAATATGTTCTTGTAAGAGAATCATAGATCTCAAACAATTGTTAGATCTAGGCTTGATTAGTTATTGAAAGAGATCTTAATGAATATGTTCTTGTAAGGGGACTTTAAGATCTTGGACAAATTAGGAATCTTTCTAGATCTATATATTTTAGATAAGCACTTCTAAGTTTACCTTCCTGGGTTGACATTAAATTAAACTCTAATTTGCATCCACATTTTAGACCACACAGCTATCTAGCAAGAAACACTTGGCATTTTGAGAATTGAGTTGCTGCGCTATCAGGTGAACATGAACCGTGAATTCTTTCAAGATTTGATAGCGAGTCCGGCGTTTGAACAATTGTCAAAGCAGGCATAGGAACTAGTGAATAGCATCGTGTTGAAACATGCAGAAGCTATGTACACTGAAGAAGTGGCAGCCAAGGAGAATGTGCAAGAAATTGATATGGAGGCCGAAGAAGCTACCCCAGAGGTTGCCGAAGTATTAGCAGAAGTCCCCAAATCACCACGGACACCGAGACCAAAGCCAACCCCAACCAAGGAGATTATAACGGATAAGAAGGGCAAGAAGCCTGCCATACTGGTGCACACATCATCAAGGTGAAATGCACAAAAACTCACTCCATAGGAGAAGGGAAAAGCCATAAACATAGAGGCAGAGTTTGAGGATAGCGAAGACATCCCGATGGACGATGAGGATGTGGTAGCCGAAGTGGAGGAGGTTGAAACCCAGGGTGTGGACCCTATTACGCGGTTGCTGGAGTATGTCCCTTCATGAAAGCCTAAGTCCAATGTGCCAAAGGACATTGATGAGAGTAAGACTCCCCTGCAAACCCCTCTGCTACCGGATGAAATTTCTTTTGGTGGTCCGTGTTTGGCATGGGTGCCGATACTGAAGCTTAAAGACTGGGACTTGGTAGACCACGAGAAGTTCCCGCACCTGGCGACCGAGTAGTTGATACATCACATCATAGATACAAATACAGGAATGAAAACATTAGAGCCGTGGAGGTGGCTCAATGGGGTAGAGAAGGCATGATTTCTTAACTTGATCTGGGTGTCGCACTATAACCGCAACCCGATGACAATTTTGGTCATCAAGTAGCTGTTGTGCTTGGTGCATGATGGGTGTTTGTGGCTGGAGGAGCTGATACCCATCACAGATATGTTGATTCACTAAATAATGCTCCTGTCGTATACATGTGAGAACCCAACGATGATCTTTGGTAGAAAGGGTGGCGAGTAGGCTCTCGTAGAATCAATGATGGAGAAATTTAAGCTAGTGAAGAAGCCGCGTGGGTATGCTATCTCCAGCATCTGCGACCCTGCTGTGAAGGTAGACACATAGATCCTTACAGGGAAGGTGATGCGGAAGTGTTGCGCTGATGAGATGTAGGTGCCTGTCGTTGCGTTCACACAACAATGTGCAGAAGGAGTCCAGTTTAACTGGTCGGACTACCTTCGTGGAGAGTTCCTGGAAAATTACTGTGAAGCACAAGAGCAAAGCAAGACATTCCACTATGCACACCTCTTGCTGTCGATTGTGCTGGTAGTGTGGGAGCTACCAGAGGACAACCAGTTCCCTTCGGTCATGCCAGACCTCCCAGAAGCAGCGAAGTAAACTTTGCTATGGGTGACCAAGGACGCGCAACGAGTTCGGGACAACAAGATCTTTTGGATCTTAATGGAGATTAATATCACGATGGTCTTCAATCACAAACCATGATTGTCACCCACGGTGTATGCTGACCTGCAGAGCTATGCTAAGTTTAAAGTTGATTTCCATCAAGTATCTATTAGGGTGTGGAAGGACCCTGCACAGAAGTGGTACAACTTGCCGTACTTGGCCAAAGATGACACCATTGATGTGGTGCTCGATCACTGGCCAGTGGAGTGGTGCACTACCATGGACTTGGCGGTGGGTGGAAGCAAGTCTACCATGCAGAAGAAGAAGGAGTAGGCCAAGCTGAAAATGGCACATCTGGTTGAGAAGAGGAAAAAGGAGGTTGCTGAGAAGGCCTAGGCTGGATAGGAAGAAAAGAAGGTAGCTATGTAGGCAGGTGGAACAAAGTGTGGCTCTAACAAAAGCGTGTGGTTGCCTTCACCTGTGACAGAAGAGGAAGACAAAGAAAAACATGACATAGACCCTTAGCATATGTCCACCCGCATTCAGCGTCCAAGAGAGCTGGAGAAGGGAGTACCCAGAAAGTAATCCAAGGCAACCAAGACCTCACTAGACCCTATCACATTGATGGAGGGTGACTTACACGATATTGGTGACACAGTCAGAGATGTCACCACGGAGGCCCTGCAACAATTTGAACAACAATAGTAGATCATCTTAGGGGCCATCCAAATCAGGTTGCAGGAGTTGCAGACCCGCATGTCGCAAGCTGGTATGGTGTCTACCATCTTGGATATCGGCACTTCAGAGGCTGCCGATGTGCCATGCGTGAAGGCTTCCAATGCGATAGTGTTGCCAGATGGAGCACTGATCATGGACAATGAGGCTGACAGGCCCATCGTCAGCACCTTGAAGGGAGTTGGGCTGAACCTGGTAGTGCTTCTGTGTGAAGCACTCCACTTATTGCAGGATGGAGTAATTGCAGAAATGAGGGCCCGAGAGCACCACACCCTCTAGGTGATCATCGAATAATGGATCAACAATGAATAGATGGCCCTACAAAGAAATTCTACCATCAGTGTTGAGACTGAGACGACCAACTAGAGTAATAAGATCATGCAGGTCGTTGAGGAGGCATGCAGAATGGTCCTAGAGTTGGCCATTCCAGAGGAAGAGCCAGTCGAGGTCCGCATCCACAAGTTGACCACAGGGGTGTACGACACTCAAACTGAGATGGTGTGGTTTTAGCTGGATTTGAACCTACAAATTGCCGAGCTACAGTTGAGGGCCCAACCCTCCACACCGCCAGAAGTAAAGGAACAACAAGAAAACGCTATCATAGAGGTAGTCACGGCAGTGGAAAGTTTAGTAGCAGACTGCACACAATTGTTCGAGCAATAATTTGAGGTCCTAAAAAGCTTGCAAGAGGACCCAAATGTACAGAGGCTAGAGATGGAAGCGTGCGAGCTACAACAACGCTACGATGAAGTTAAGGGCACAATGTGAAACATCGCGCTGACACAGAGGCTAGCTAAGCTGTAGGAGGCCAAGCAGCTGAAGGAATAGGAGGACACAACTCTGCACAATGAAGTAGTGATGAAAGCATGACTAAAGCCCTGGCTAGAGGAAGCTTATGCAGTCACATAAAATATTGAAGGCAAGCTTGCGACTCTACAAGTGACGCAACAAAAGCTTCAGGTTGACAGCGCAGGAGTAGTGACCGAGAAGATAGTGGAAGATGCGAAGCAGGCAATAGCTCAATGCATGGTTGAGGTAGTGGTCATATGGGTTGATCTGGATGGGCTTCTTGCAAAGATCTCCATGCCTATCGAGTTACTCGAGGGCGAGTCATGTTGTTTTGTGTTGGGGGCTTGTTGGGAGTGGGATCCCCTAAGGGAAGTTTTAGGGATAAAAGCCCATGTTTGAGTCAAATTTTATAAAATGTAAAGACTCTGCATTTTGTGGTCGTAGAGCACGAAGGTGTTATGTGTCATAAATGGTAGTCTACCATTAGTTTTGTAACGTAAAGTCGGTTGTAAGAGATCTACCCATGGTCCGCGGACCATGGGATTGTATAAAAAGAGCTAAGCTCTAAGTAGTTTTAGAGACACACCATGTAAGAGAGTCATAGCTCTGGAGTAAGAAGTCTGTGTCTTGGGTTGTAGCATAGGTAGAGGATCTACAACTGAGTGTGTAGAGGCCTAGGGTAGAAGTCCATAGCTGAGTGCGCGGACCCCTGAAGCTGTGTGCACAAGGTAGACAGAGTTGTAAACACTTGGAAGATATTAATAAAGAAAGATATTTTGTAATTCTTGTGTCTTTGTTATGTTATTACATCTTGATATGTTACGTACGAATTTCCTTTATTATGCTTATGTGATGTGCGAAAGAATGCAATTACGTCGAATAATTGAATGCAAGTACAATTATATATTTATGCGGTGATAACAATAATTATTTGATAAGATAAGGAAGTCACTTAGAGTAATTGGGAATTTGCATGACACGCTGCCATAGTAGTGCGAAAGTACCTGAGAAGTAGGCTATGGCTACGTTAAGGTCAATCATACCCTTTCGCAGAGGTATTAAAGGATAGAATAAAGAGTTTGTCTTACAATCCCTAGAGCGAAGCGACCTGCGCAAAGGTAGGGATAGAAGGAATCAAACGACATCACAACCATCTTAGGGTGCATAAACTTGGTTCCAACATCCCCCCTTATTGCCTTAGGTGAGACTTCAGTCTGCGTTCCACGGGCTGATGCCGAAAGGGCTAGTAGTGTAGCGATTTATTTAGCTAATTAACACTGAACCTAGGTTAGGCCCCCTCAAGCCAACATCTTTGATTTGGTGAGTGTACCAAATGTGTGGGATCTCATGTGTACGCACAATGACATCCATGCTCCTGAATACCCTTGTATGTGATCGACAACACTGCTCACCTTATCTGCTCCATGCCGACTGCTGAATGGATCTATAACCTATATGGGCACGGTTCATCAGTATGTGCATGTTACGCCTCTTGCTGAGCATGTTCGTGCTGTAACTCGCTCTATTTCTCTCTCCACCTTTGCACGATCCTCTTATCGCGTCGTTTCCTCATAGTCTTAATCTCCAAAGCTTCTTGCATCACAGGTGGATTTTCTTGAGCTTGCAACTTTGTTCCGCCTCTACACTATTAACAACCCTCCTCTTGCATTTGTCGCATGCAGGTGTGCTACCTTCTACTATTATTGATTGTACTTCTCATTGTGATGCCATTGCCATTTCATCTTGATATCCTTGTCCATGAAGAACTTGATGTCTTCGTAAATAGGGAAGTTATTAGACACTTGATCGACTACATCCCTAGTTGTGCTATGAACGGTGTCATCGACTCTGCTCTCCTAGAAGACATTGTACCTGTGTTGCTGAGAGGCAGAAGAACAATTGTGATACACGGAGACATAGCAACACTAATGACAAGCAATCTGTCAGTTGAAAACCAAAACAAACTAGAGGACTGACATGCAACATACCCGTGTGACTGTTTGTGAAGATTGCATAATTTTCACTAGGAGGCTGGGAGACTAACTGCCAAAATTGCGCAAGGCATAGTTTGGGCTATCAGGAGGCTCATTAACTACTGGAACTGCACAATGCACAATCCAGCCTTGCCTATTGAGGACTGAAACTACGCAATGCACAATTTCAGTCAGTAGTGACATGCAAACCAGCAAATTGCATTGCGTAGTTTATGGGGCCAACAAGGAACTACCTTCCAGAATTGCACAATGCAAGCCTGGAGGTTAGTGTTAGGCTAGACTTGTGCAATTTCTAGAAGGAAGGCAGAGCCTTCACTTCTAGAAATGTGCAATGCTAGTCGGGCAAAGCAAGGTCTAGGCTAAAGCAGCCCAGACCCGCTGACAGGTGACTGAAAACATGTGAGTATGAATGCATGGTGATACTGAGTGATACTGAGTGTAAACAAGAGTGAATGATCATGCATGCAAACAATAAGTGTAGGATTCTGAAAATGGGAAAGCATGCATGTGTCTAAAGAGAGTCGTTGCAAAGGCGACTATTAGTGCAACAATAGTGTCATGAATGCGACAACAGTGAGATACGAAAGAAAACTAAAGCGGTGCTTATACAAGCTAACATACATCAAAACAACAACAAGCGCTTACTGAAATCAAGCAAACAACACTCACACAAAGAAAAACACAAAAAGAGACAGAAGCACAACGTAAGACATGAAAAGCAGACTTACCCTGAAAAAACTACGCTGAAAGTGCCGAAGACTCCTGGATGCAATGTGGGATGTGAGAGATGCAAGGTCGATGTGAGGAATGAGCTCTACAATTCTCGATTGATGAGTTTTGATAAGATCAAGGTTATGACGCGCATGCCACAAATCTAGGAAAAAGTGACACTTGGTGAGAGGTTTTTAAAATGATCTATGCATGTAACCTCCAACTGCTAAAAATAGATCCCTTAATATAGGGATGCCTTTTGGATGCTGCCTTTTTCTATTTCAGGAAGAGCAATCCATGCATGCAAATCAGTTTTTCTCAGTCCTGGAGCGAACTAGTCAACCTGAAGGCACATGTGATAGACTGCTTGACTGAGAGAGGGATTTGTGAAGTTTATGAGAGGAACTAGGCTGGCTTTCCTAGAGGGATTGTGTAATTTTTGGGAGGAGAAGGTGACTATTGCCGAGAATTGTGCAATTTCTAGGAGGAGCTAGGCTGGCTATCCTAGAGGGATTGCGAAATTTTTGGGAGGAGTAGGTGACTGCTACCCAGAATTGCACAATTTCTAGGCTGAGCAATAGTGCTGGGCTAGATTGTGCAATTTTCCCAAGGAAGTCTATGTGACTGCATTTTGCAATTTTTGAGCCCAATAGGCTACCCAACAGATTTACAGAATTTCTAGATGGAAGGCTAGTTCCCCTCCATAATTGCACAATTTCTCTGAGGGAGTTGCTCAACCAACAACTAGCCTAAGTCTGGAGAGGCATCCTGTGAGGAGAGTGAAGAAAACTAACATGCATAGGCTAAAAATCTACTGAAAAACCAATGAAGCATATGTACTAGATAGTGCAAGACATGCTTCTAGGATGGTTGGTAGGGAGGCTCCAAAACGAAGCTAAGGAAAAAAATTTGGAGGGTGGTTGTAGCCGGTACAACGAGAGTGCAGATTAGTTTTGGTGGTTGTAGCCGCTACAACAAGAGTGCAGATTAGTTTTGACAAAAGAGTAGGAGGCTCAGTAGCAGAGACATCAACAACATAGTTTTCCCAGTAGACAATTACATATTGATTCAATGATTATTATTATTTCTTTTTATGCTCTTCAATTGCACATGCTACAGTAGCAACAACAATAGTGAGAAGTGTTGCATGAAATACATTCCAAAGGTGCTGAATCAGGGCAGATGTGAATCCCTTTCTTGTTGAGAGGGAGTGTTGAAAATGGCATCAAGAAAAGTCTGGTTTAATTCTCCCTTGAATTAAATTAGGAGAAAATTGTAATTCCACATCACAAGACAACAAGAATGGGTTATCTAAGTTAGTTTCACTTGGCTCAGTTAATTTGAGTTGAGGGCCTAACTTGAGTCATGTAGAGTGGTTCCTAAATTTTAGGAGCCTAGGTTGAGTTTAATTTTAGTTGTAATAATTTAATTCAGTTAAACTGAGTTAAAGTTAGTTAAACTAGTTCCAACTATTGGAAGAACTAGTAGGAGGTCTAGCAGTGGGGTCCAAATTCAATGTTCAACTAGTTAACTGATAAATCAACCATAATTAACTCATGCATGCATGAAATACGAGTTACCCAGTAGATATTGGAGTTCAAGGGTAGTGTACTATCAATGGTATAATTATCCAAGTTGTATAGGTCGTGCATGCAATCAGAGAAGGGCCTAGAGAGATTGCACATTTTTGCATAAAGAATTTCCCTGAATAATAGGGGCTAATTCCCAAGGAAACAACACAAGGAAATAGGATTTTGGAAGGCAGCAAAATTGGTTAAGTATTGACCAGAGATAGCTTGTGAAGCAAGGAGATAGATTATACTAGTGCCAAGGTTGCTTGGTCTCGAGCAAGCATTGTATTTCTTCTTTATTTTCTGACTAATGCAATACATATAGGAAGGTGTTTTAAGCAGTTGTTTTCCCCTTAGAAAAATTTTTGAGCATATGTGATTGAATCTTGTCTCATGTTTATGTTGTGATTTCTCAATCGTTTAATTTTTTCCACTGATGAGTAGAGTATATTCAAGTGTTTTGTTTTAGAAAATTACATAAATAGTTTGAATCTATAAGGAATTTCGACATGGTATCATAGCTAGATTTGTAGAAATTTCTACACAGGAAAACCTAACAAGAGTGGAGGGATGTCAATGAAATGATAAGGGAGGGTGAAAATGATCTATTAACCATCAGAGGCATCTTCTAACATGAGTTTTCTCATAATTAAACTCACTGGGGAGAAATCATACTTGCTAATGAGCACGAGGGAGTACTTATGGAGGAGAATGTCTATGATCTTTTCTTAATTTTACTTGTAGGAGTTATGAGACCAGGTCATATCAGATGGGTGAGAGTTTTCCTAGCACATCCTCACCATTCATTTCTCAAGGTGGTGGTGGCCCATAATGCACCACACTGTTGGAACAACTATCACACTAGGGGGTAGGGGGTGAATTAGTGTGAGAGAAATTTTACCATTTCATAACTTTTCATAATCAATCAATCGAAATATAATGAACCATAACCATAAGAAATATATCAATATGTAAAAAATGTACCATAACACTATCAATAGATCAAGAAGCCATCACATCAAAGAGACTCAAGCTTTCACATGGAAACCCATATGGGATAAAACCACAACTTCTTCTTCTTCTTCTTAATCTTCAATTCATTACATAGATTTGTAGGCTTCAACCTACTATAGGAAACAACCCCCAAGATATGAAAGTTTCCACTTGAAGTAGGCTACAAGCAGATTGAGGCACCAAGCTCGAAAGTATTCGATAAATTTCTCATTGTAGAATACAACTTGATTGAGGAACCAAACTCGATAATGAGCAGGCATTGATCTACTCTAGGCTCCAACCTGATTGAAACTTGAACCTCGATGATGAGCGGACTCTAACCTTAGCGGAGGAACCTACCTCCTTCTTCAACTCCTTGTGGACCTTGTTTCAAAATATTTCACACTAGATCCACTCTCATCATATATAATTATTTGTTAATAAAGAGAATAATAACTATTGCGACTATCACAATCTATACATACTGTCACCATCATCACAACTTACACATTGTATCACTGCAACGACTGCCACTACAACCTGTAAACATTATCACTGCAATTATTGGCACAAACTCGTTAGGGGAATTTTGAGGTCTAAAATGTGCCTCCCAAGGAAAATGTACAACCAAAATAAACTTTATAATAACCAACAGGATTCAAGATGATGATGTCAACCATGGGGGATGATTCACCATTTTTGGATTAAAAAAGTACAAAGATTAAAAAATAATAAAATAATAAAACTACTTTTTCAACTCGTATTTTCAACTTATCTCCATAAGTTTTTTCTCAAATTTCGAGCATGAGTACTTGTTGGATGCAAAATTTTATTCTTCATCCAAGGAGTACCCATGTTGCATACTTTTGATGGACCCTGCTACATGAAAAATTATAAATATACGAAAAAATGTGAGTACAACCACGTTTTTTTATGTATTTCTCATTTTTTGTGTAGCAGGTCCATCAAAAGTATGCAACATGGGTACTCGTTCGATGAGGAATCAAATTCTACATCCAATGACTATTTCTACTCGAAATTTGAGTAAACCCATAGGGAGACAAGTTGAAAATACGAGTTGAAAAAATAGTTTTCTCTTTTCTACCTCATTTGATGATGTAATCTAATCTTATTTTATTATTTCCACTATTATTTTATAATTTCCTTAGGAGGCCCATTTTAGACCTCAAAATTCCCTAATATATCATATTAATCACTATCACTAGTTGTCATACTATTGTCCATACTCTGCTCCAACTAGTTTATCAATTTGGTCACACAAACTTCTTCTTAGAAACTATTTTCACAATACATCCAAAACCAATGTACCTTGCTCATAAACCCTCAAATCCATGTAATAGATATTTTCGTCATCAAATATATGTCAACAAGGGTTTTTATGGCTCCAAAATCATTCCCCTATAAACCATGATCATCATACTTCCGAATTCCAATTTGGACAAATAATGAGCTCTAAAACTCAAAATAACCATTTAAAACAATATAATAAAATTAACCATTATACATATTGGCTCTTTCAGTGTGCATTAGACAAAAGGGTTGTAATCTGACATCAATTCTACAAAATGTTTGTCGCCAATTGGTTAACCATTCTACAAAATTATTTTCAACAACAAAATAGTTAATTTGACTTGGTTGTCACTAAGACTCAAACTAAAGCCTTGACTAATTCATTACTAGTGCCCCACCAACTATGTTGCACGATGAAAGTTGTATATCTAGGTTTCTATTGTGGTAATAATCTTGGCTTTGAACTAGAGCAAGGGTGTGGACCTGCCAAGCCAATACTTAGTCCAACGTGTTAGGGTTGTGCCAACATACACTATTTGATGCCCATGATAGTAAAAGTGAGACAACACCCAACTGGACTTGAGTAAATATTGTGTATTAAGGACCCTTCAGGCTTGTTGAATACTATATATCAAGGCCCCTATGGGTTCAGATAATATTATGTATCAACGCACCTTCGAGCTGGGACTGTAACCATGGAATGTGATTTCTTAGGAAGAGAAACTACAACCAAAGAATCATGGCCCTTTCAGGCTCGAAATATAACCAAATAATTTGGCCACTCATAGCTCAAAATTGTAACCAAAGAACGTGGCTCTTTTGAGCTTGAACTGTAACCAAGAACCATACCCTCTTTGGGCTCAAACTGTAATAAAAAGCATGGACCCTCCAGGTGGACTTTTAATAGAGACTATAACCAAAAAGTGTGGCCTCTCCAAGCTCGAACTATAACCAAAAAGTGTGGCCCCTCCAAATGAAATTTATATTAGAAACTGTAACCAAAGAATTTGGCTCCTCCAAGCTCAAATTGTAACCAAGAATCATGGCCTCTCCAGGCTCAAATTGTGACAAAACCTATGCCCCCTCTAGGCGAAACCCATAATCAAGACTATAACCAAAAATAATGGCCTCTATGGGATCAAACTATAACTAAAAAGAGTGGCCCCTATAGGAGAAACTTGTAACATAAACTATAACCAAAGAACATGGCTCCTCCGAGCGCGAACTATAACCAATAATTCTGGCCTCTCCTGGGTCGAACTGTAACAAAAGACATGGCCCCTCTCAGGAAAAACTTGGAACAAAGACTATAACCAAAAAACGTGGCTCCTTCGGTCTCAAACTCATAATGTCAACCAAACCCCATCCAATCACACCAATAGACCATAAATTCAGAGTTGTTGATCACTGTATTGATTCATCATGAATTTGTTTGTTTTATTAAGATGGTGCTTTGTCACATGTACTTATAGTTTTCAATGTGGAGATGGGGGCCAGGAGGGCTGACCATAGAACTCGGGGTGCAAATAATTTTTAACAAAGATGGCCAAGGCACTCAGTCCTTTACCACATGTGACTCATCCATGTGACTTGGTTCCATCGGGGTTCATGGCTGTTTGTGTGATGATGTATTATGACATCATCATGCCATGCGACAACCCAAGAGAGGTGCCATGTGTCATCCACATTTGGCCTACTTAACCAAACAAAAACATCAAATTTTCCTTCCACATGAAAATGCCAAGGGATTCCACATCACCATAATGATGTTGGGTCCTCCATTCTACCTTTTCCACATGTAATATGGTTATTGGATTTCCATGGTTAAATAGAATTGTGCCATGCATCATAATGTTGTTGGCCAGAATGGCAGGGCTTCTTCTAGTTATGTGGTGTGCAAGTCTGGCTAGAATCTATTGTTGAAATTGTCATATAGTTACCTCATCTGTTGTATTAAGCTAAGTTTCTTGATGTTTAATTGATTAAATATTGTTGTTATCTAGGCAATCCCTTCTATGGATAGAAGCAATCCATCTAGTCCAATGAGTGGATCTAGTAACAACCGAAACAAATACATGCAAAACTCTCCTAGTTTAAATTAGAATGACATGAGAGAGGAAAGATGGCCTACCTCACTCCTATGTGGTTGATTTTCGATGTCAATCTTGATCTCCTCAATTCCAAGCTCGATGCTCACTATTCTGTTGCAAACAAATACCTGCAAGAGAGACCAAACAAAGACAACAAAGGAAAAACATAGCATATTCATTCTAATGTAAACCATATGACATATCAAGGAGCATCATACTAAGAAAGTAGTCATTTACATTCTTATGGAATGAGAGGGAAGCATACAAACACTGCCTTGATGTTGGAAGCCACATTCAGGATGGGTTTCCAAGTCCAAGCCAAGAATTCTCGAACTCTCCTTTCTCCTTCACAATTTGGCAGAAATTATGCACAATTTACTAACAGCATGACCAATCTAGTTTGATTAACCATTTGAGGGTATAAGGGTATGAATTTACAAGGAATGAGAGGGAGTTAATGATCCCCAAAAGGGAGAATAAGGTCCACATCTTAAAGGGAAGATCCCTAAAGGTAGGATCAAGGAATCCAAATAGGAGAACTTGACAATATCCTTATTCAACAATAACAATTAGCTATTCTCAAGGCTTATAGTAAAAGAAGCTTCTGTTCCATTTTTGGAGAAACTCCCTGAAGAGGATCAACATGGATTTTCCTATTCAAAGTCATGCTATGATATTTAGTCACTAGTTAGACCAAAGGGTACCATCATGGATTTTCCTACTAAAAGTAGTGCTCGACTTGCAAATAGGGTTTTTTGACAAGCTCTTCCAAAATTACTTCAATGCATTTTTTTTTTTTCAAGGATGCTCTGATCAATGCTTTTCATGGTGAATTCATTGACAATTTTTATTGCTTTACCAAATTTTGGGCAAAGTTCGACAACTCATGGTATGAGATGAGGAGTGCGAAAAATTACTATATAATAGATGCTCTCTAAAGCATGAAGTAAGAACAATAAGTGATGATTGCAGTGCTTTACAAGTCAAGGCAAGGACTTTGGAGAACCACCGTCAGGAGACCTGCAAATCAAACATAATACAACATATATGACATCTATGAGTAGGTATTTAACAATACACGAATCCATGGGCACAAACATCCGAATATAAAGGATCATATGTATGGATCCATTGCATGGATGTAGCCATCAAACTAGAAAGAATCATGTATACAATCATGAATACTAAATAACTCCATGCAACCTGGATTTATCAGATGAAATCCAAGGTCTTCATCTTTGTCTCGATCCAACCAAAGTATGAATCTAACCACGCGAATAGACATGTTGAAGTCGAACATGGTAGAAACACATGATTATCGGTCAATGATGTTGTTTCTGGGAAAACTAGTGTCTACTCAGCTCTGCTAGTCCCACTAATACAGGTAGCTATCTTAGAAACAAACAATTCAAAGTAACTTGTGTTTTCCTTTATGAGAGATAGATGAGAGAGAAGCAGAGAGTACCAACCTTAGTCTTTCGCTTGGCTCCTTGCTTGTTTCCTCTCTCCTTTGATAGAGCTTTCACCACTCCTTTCTCACTTGTCCCGCTTCAAAGAACACCTGTACAGTCAAAGCAGCAAAATACCATCAAAGCATAGAGATCTATAACCATAAACAATGTAGAATTAGATGTACATTAACCATACAAATGCACACACAAATACAAGATTCAGAAATATACAAGTATATGGAGGAAAACTCAAATAGCTTTATTGGTAGAAGTAGTAGAAGAGAGGATTACAACCCAACTATCTGATCCGTGCCATCCTCCTAGCATGAAAGCCCTCTTCACCTCATGAAAAGCTAGATCACCCAATAATACAATGTCTCACAGAGAAACCGACAACACTTCCTTACAAAATACAAAATTCCAGCCTCTGGATCTCTAGGATGAGGGATCCATATATAGATATTTGCAGGGAGGTGAGTCAGCTTCTAGGATTTTGATTAGTGTCATTTCACTGATAGTTCTTGGTTCCAATTGGAGATTTCATGATCTCTTACTCATCCCTGGGTGAATTTAGAGAGGCAAGTGTCATATGAGCAGTTTCTAGAAGATTCTCTGAGTTTCCACCTAGCAAACTGCCTCTGCCATTTGTCTTCTCTCGCTCATCACACCCTATAGAAGGTAATTTTAGTATGCATCGCACTTCTTGTGTGTAATAGGTGAGATGCATCACACCCTCAGCATGGAGCAAACTATATGGTCCAGTTTTGACTAGTTCTGAGCAGTTTTTCACAGAGAACTTCTGGGAAATGATGTAATCAGTTGACCTTGATCCTTTAGGGTATGAAACAAAACTTTTAGGGGTTTAGAAGCCCTTGGTTTATGGAAATATGTGATTGGGTCTGCAGTGCCCAAATATGTCTATAACAGTTGCCTCGTAAAGCATGAGGTCGTAAATCTTCTGATGTCGGGTGAAATGCTTTATCATGAGGATCCGAGGTTTTTTAAACTGGAAGGTGACCTTTAATAAGATACAATACAATACATTATCTTCATAACATTTTCATGATCTAGTTGAGGCAGGAATTCCAATGCTCAGCTTTATAAATTCATTTTCATGTACATAGGATAGACAACCGTCTGTGTGGCAGACTGATGATTCTGGTAGAGCCATCATCCCTTAGCTTGGATGATTATCTGTGCAGCTATGGAGTACATTTGATGTCTTTATTTTCCTGAATATATCGCAGCCTGGATGGATGAAACTAGATTGGGGTATTCAAACTCATTCAATCTTCACCCGATGTACAAGTCGATCCATGTGAAAAGATGTTCTGAAGTCGAACATGGAAAGACATCGCCCGATTACCAGCCAATGATGTAAGTTGTTAATAGGTGTGAGAGGAATCACCGATAATTATAATTACCCTCAAGGTACCACAGTACAATTCACGTGGTGTGAATATATGATTCGATGTCAAACACCACGCAAAATCTAAAGGAAGTTTTGGCTGTAGGATGAACTAAAATCTGATTATAACCAGAAAACCCATCCAACAATGAGATTCTGGTTGCTCCAACTACTCTCTGTAACATGTAGTCCATTTTGGGGAGAGGGTAATTGTCTTTTAGTGACACTTTGTTGAGGTTTCTGAGATCCACATAGAGCCTAATCTTACCAGTGTTCTTTCTAGTTGGCACCATGTTTGAGACCCAATTAGAAAATATGATTGGTGAAATTATTTTAGCATCATACAGCCTCTGAAATTATTTCTCATTTCCATTAATAAGACAGGAATAATCCTTCTATGTTTTTGTTTGAAAAGATTTTGTTTATCTTTTATAGGGATTGTCTGTTGTATGATGTTGGCATCATAAGATTTGAGGCCCTCATAACTCCAAGAGAAAACATCTTGAAATTCTTTCAATAACTCAAAGTATTTCACCTTTTCAGTTGGAGGTAACGATTTTGAAAGTTTGATCAATTTTGGATTTTCATCAGTGCCTATGCTACACTCCTCTATATCAGATTCCAAAGGTTCCATTTTAGGTTTCCTAGGAACATCATTTGAATCAAACAAATCTTCTAAAGGGGTTAATCCCTTAGGTAAGAAATTATCCTTCAGATTAATTACTTTGGTGTCTTCACTGATTATTTCATCAATCTCAACTTGCTCTAGGTTCTCTACATCTAACTTAGTAAATTTAGTAGGATGAAATCTATCTGTTTTTCTTCCCTTCTATCTCATCTTTAGTGTTAGGATCTATTGATGTATCACTATCTATATTGTTATTTACAAACTCTTCTTCTGAGACTAAAAGGTTGTTTATCTATTTGTCATCAGAAAATATTTGCCAGTTCTTCAAATTATTTGGAATTGCAAGTTTGTTCCTAACTTTAGCAATACATTGATGGTTAGGTTGGAAGGGTAACTTGCAGGTGCTGGAAAACATTGCTAAACTATGAGCCTGCATATTATGTTTTCTAGGAATTATTGCAAGCTTGGTTTCTAAGAACATATTAGGTATTTCTACAATAGTTCCTCTATAACAACTTAATATAGGGTCCTTTGTCATATATACAACATCAATCTGTTTTATAATTAGTTTAGAGTCTCCCATGACAGAAACTCTTTTAGATCCTAGATTCCTAACTAATTTAAAACCTAAAATTAATGCTTCATACTCGGCCATATTATTAGTACATTTAAAATTCAGTGTGTTTGCATGGCCTTTTGATTGACTATTCTCCAAATTATATATCCACACTCCTACTCCTATATCTTGAAATGATTAGCCTGTAGAAAATCACGTAATCTCATCGAAACCAATAGAAAATGGGTTGCAATAGTCTTTTCAAGTTTTTCATGATCCAATCCAATAGCTGATGTGTTGGATGTTGTCTACGATCAAAGTCCTTCTCCATTAGCTAACTGTGAGCTTGGAAAAATTATTGATACAAACTTAATCCGACAGCCGATTTCTTTGTCATTTTCAGCAACAGTCTCGTCACAAAGCTTAGATGAAAGTTTGTATTCATGGTATGAGGAGAAGCAAAGTAATTCATTGGAGGGGCTAAGTCCCAGTGCACATGAATTTCAAGATCCTTATGCAATATTCTTAGAGTCAAATAGAGAATCCATATTATTCAATCTGGGAAAATTTGGATCTGTTTGCATGTTTTCATGGGAGTTACATTTCAGTAGTTCTCTCTTCTTTCTCATAAATAAGCACTTGCGAAGAATTAAAACAATAGCCAGAATGCTTACTTGGTTGCATTGGTTGTTTCATTTAACTTGATCAGGTGATGAATGGAACAGTTAGAGTAGGTTTTATTGAATAAGCTCCATTTTGAGCATCTTTTCTAGTTTTTCAGTGTGTTTTAGTATTGAGTCGGTTTTTAGTTGAGTAAAAGTCATTTTTTGTCTTTGAGTCATCAGTATTCAGTCATGTATTTCAGATTGAGTTTTCTTTTACTACATGCCCAATGGATAAAGGTACTTGGTCTATGGTGTTCTTGGCACCTCCAAGGAGCTACCATCCCCAATTGAGCCAATGTTAGTGTCATTCTTTGCATCCTTCCACCAGTGATCAAATATGCTCTTATAAAGTGTTCTTGGGGTGTCAAAGTCAAATTTGTCATTTTAGTGAGTCTTCAAGTAAAAAATTGGTCACTGGGTATTAGGTGTAGGATTGTTTTCACTCCTTCCAAACTTTTCCAAGTATTTGTCCATGTCACCATTCGGCTGAGTGTATCATCATTCAAAGAGTTTTCATCATTATTTCAAGTTCCAATGGGTCATTTTACACCTTGTTTGTGCTTCAGTTGTGCTTAGGTAAGGCTCATTTCCCTCTCCTAGGTTTTGAAGGTAATTTTTCTTGGATGGTCAAATCATCAAAAAAACTTGTATCCTGATGCTCATACACCTTCCCCTATCCTTAATATACCTTCTAAAACACTTCTCATCACTTATATCCCTCAAATTCATACTTTTCCCGCAAACCCTAGCATATTGCTACAATTTGACACTTTTCTAGGTTAGGTCTGCATTTTTCCATTTTGAACCCCTTCCCCTCACTCAATCCTTGAAATTCCACTTTCCCCTACTTCTTAAAATTCCTCCCTACTTCAAAAAATTTTCTCAAGAATTTATAAGCCCCTCATCCCCTCCATTTCCCTTTATTTCTACAAATCCCCTCTTCCACACATCGGGATAGGTTTTATTGAAATGATGTTTTTGAGCAAGAAAAGATGAATTGGACAAAAGTGAAAGAATTTTTTGTCCCTAATAGACTCAATAAGAGAAACCTACTTTAGTTTTTACACAGGTCTCATTTTTTGGGAGAAATGTCCAAACAATCATTTGGCACATGAGAGTTGCTGCCCTTCTAGAGTGACCATGGTAAAATCAAATTTTCTCCTATATGGATGGTCCAAAATAATTTCTTGATGAGTCAAACGATAACTAGACACAGAGAAATTTTCAATGAGCTATAATGATCTCAATTTGACGTTGAGGAAGACCTCCAAAAGTTGACTGAAACAACACTCTACATTTTGGTAGCCTCATTCTTCACATTTTGACCAGTCTTGGGAGATTGCACTTTTGATAGGACAAATGAGCTTCAAATGAGTAAATTTTACGTGTTTTGGAAAGTAGACTTGAAGACCTTTCCAATGAGCTATCATGAGCTCAATTGGGAACTATGAAGGCTTCCAAAAAGGACCTGAAAGTGGCACTGCGCGTAGGGAAAATTTGCACAAGATGGCTATTTTTCCATTTTTTGACTGTGTTCATGGATTTTCTCTCATGGAGGTTGTTTTACTATGGTAAACGTTGACTTGGCTTATAAATATGATGGATAATTAGTAGTAGAGGGTAGATTCATTAGATTAAAAGTCATTTTGTGCACAAATGAATCAGTTTCCTCATTTTTAGAGGCAAGTTGTTAAGATGCCTAGATTCCAGTTTCTTGTCTAATGTTGGTTAGATTAGCTCCTCATCTTAGGGATTCGACCCCTGAGGATGGGAGGAGGTTGGAAAAAATCCTATATCTTCTTCTTCTTTCTCATTGTAAAGGGTTGGACTCAGATGGATGCTCATACCTTGATTGTACATCATTTTGTAGCAGTTTAGTAGGAGATTAATAAGAATTGTAGCTATTTTTAAGGGATCCATGTGATATAGTTTTTTAGTACAGTTTTTGATCATATGTTAATTCATTTTTTATACTACTTTAATCATTTCATTGCTTCCAAGTGAATTATTTGAAATTTGATAGGCAAAATTCATTACATTAGTGCTCTACTTTGGGAAAAAAATCACAATTTCATGTTTTCTACAGTCTAAGAAGGATCCATGGTTTTCACATTCTCTTCTTATTTTCTAACCAGTCTTAAAAATCTCACCCCATCAAGCCCTAGAGTGCTAAACCTTATTCCTACCTTGCCCCTGTTATCGGGAAATCTAGTGTCCACTCGGAGCTACTAGTCCCACTAAGACTGGTAGCTATCTTAGAAACAAACAAACTAAAACCACTTTCGTTTTCCTTTATGAGAAGTAGACGAGAGTGGAATGAAGGACACCAACCTCAGTCTTGCGCTTGGTTCCTTGCTCAGTTCCTCTCCCTTCTGACAGATCCTTGCCACTTCTCCTTTGTCTACCCAACTTCAAAGAGCACCTGTCGAATCAAAGCAGCATAATACTATCGAAGAACAGAGATCTACAATCATAAACAATATAGGACCAGATGTATATTGACCACACAAATGCATATATCATCAAACATACAAGAATGTGGAGGAAAACTTGAATAGCTTTATTAATATCAAGAATAAGCAAAGAGGATTACAACCAATTGTTCTGACCCAACGTCAACCTCCAACATGAAATCCCTTCTTTCACCTCATGAAAAGCTTAGATCACTATGATATTCCAACAAGAAACCAACAACACTTCTTTACAAGATACAAAATTCCAGCCTCTGAATCTCTGGGATGAGGGGTCCATATATAGATGATTGTATGGGGGTGAGTTAGCTTCTGGGATTTTGATTAGTTTCCTCTCTCTGATATTTCTTGATTCCACTTGGAGATTGATGATCTCTTACTCATCCCTGGGCGAATTCAGAGAGGCAAGTGTCACAGGAGAAGTTTCTGGAAGATTCCATGATCATCCACCTCGCAAACTGTCTCTGCCATTTGTCCACTCTCGCCCATCGTACCCCATAGAAGGGATTTTCAGTATGCATTGCACCTCCCGTGTGCATTAGGTGGGATGCATTGCACTTTGACCATGGAGCAGGTGAGATGGTCCAGTTTTGACCAGTTCTGAGCAGTTTTTCATGGAGAACTTCCGGGAGATGATGTAATCAGCTGACCTTGTTCTTTTAGGGTATTAAACAATATTTTTAGGGACTTAAGAGCCCTTGGTTTATGGAAATTTTTGATTGGGGTTGCAGTGCCCAAAAATGTCTATAACAGCCCCATTGAACACCCTGCAATTTTGACCTAATTCCCTAGACCTAAACTATCCAGCTCCTCCTGATCCAATAAAACCCATTCAAAATCAAATCAAAAGGTTGTGCTACTATACCTAGCCTAAAATCCTTTTCTTGATCTAGTGATCCTGGCTGAGATCCTTATGGAGAGAGCTCTCTCTTGACCTTGTAGGGATAGCTACTTGGTTCAGTGTGGTTTGTGGTAACCTTGGCATTGCCTCCCTTCAGCCTGAGGTTCAATCCAGGTGATAACATAGTGGCGACCATACTGGGGAATGTAGTTATATGTTCCTCAACAAAATATATCAAGTTCAGATCTCATTGTTGATGGTGGACAACGATCAGACACCGGAAGGCTGAAATCATTCACATGGTGACTCCAAATCAATTTCAAGATTAGATCGAAGGACTCCACTAGAGGATGAACTCGACTAACAAAAACATGAAAGGACAATATGGAAAGATCTGGTATTCAAGTTGGAATTTCTTCCAAGACATTACGTTATTTGTTATAAATTATTTCTTCTCTTTTCCCAAGAATTTCAAGAAGGCTTTACAAAGTATGTTGTATTTGAGAAAATATCCTAGACCTGCATGTGATTCCTTCTCTTTGAAGACTGCGAATACAAAATATTCCTATGCCTTTGATCTTGATCAAGACCCTTCTTCCAAATCTTATGATGACCGTCTTCAAACTAATGAGCCTCAAGAGATCATGAATAATTCTATAGCTTTCGTATATACTCCTATACCTTGTAAAATTCTAGATAGGTACAAGCCTTTGATTTTACCTCCTATATCCCATGCTTTCCCTAAAAATCATTACCTATATCTACCAAGATTTGATGGTGAATGTGAAAACATCACTACTGAGAGACATGTACTAAATTTTGAGTCATATCTTGACCTTTTTGAAGTTGATGAAGAGGATGTCAGTATTAGAATTTTTGCTCTTTATTTGCAAGGCAAAGTCAAGAGTTGGTTCAAAACCCTGCCTAATGCGAGCATCTCATATTTCCAGCAGTTCGTCAAAGTTCTCCTCGACAAGTGGGTGGTCAAAAAAAACCTTTTCTTGATTCTAGAAGAGATAACCAGCTGAAAAGACAGCCAAGGGAGACAATAGAAAAATTTTCTGCCATATTTAACCAAGCTTATTGTTCGATGCCTCTTAATATAATACCTCCTCCTGATTTAGCTCTCTTGCATTATCCAGAAGCCTTTGATCCAGAAATGGAGTTTTAGCTGAGAGAAAGGAACCTTGCAACACTTGAAGAGATGCAGAATAATGCAATAGATGTAGAGGCTAATCTGTTGATCAGAAGGGCAAAGTTGAAGGATGAAAAGATGAAGAGCATAGATCTAGAGGAATCAACATCTTTAGAGGTAAAGCTCGACATTTTGGTAAGTGCAGTGGAAAATATGATGAAAAATATCACCACAAGGAATGAGTATTATGTTCAAGACCATGGCTCACTAATTGAAGAAGAACATGTGGCTGATCTAAAACATTTTCTTTCTCATCCCAGTTGTCATAGATTTGATAATTATTCTTTTATAGATCATGTTGGAGAAGAGATATTTGTTGATCTGACATGTATGCTTGATGATGTGTTTTATATTGATGATTTCACTAAGTTTGATTAGTATGATTATGATTATGTTCTCCAAATAGAAGCTAGTCTTGCAGACAAAACAATAACTGGTTTGTGGAAGGCAAAAGTTCACTTTCAGTAGCTCAGTGATCACCCTATGGATATCAGCTATGGAAGTGAGGAGGAAAGTGCAGAAAATTTTGAAGCAAGTGAAGGATCTTTTCCTTTTTGTTTTACTTCATTTCAGTTCATTAGAGACAACTTTCGTGCAATTAGAAATCAACCATTGATTTGCACAGATCACTATTTTTCCATTTTTTGACTGTGTTGATGGATTTTCTCTCATGGAGGTTATTTTACTATGGTAAATGATGACTTGGCTTGTAAATATGATGGATAATTAGTAGTAGAGGGTAGATTCATTAGATTAAAATTCATTTTGTGCACAAATGAATCAATTTCCTCACTTTTAGAGGCAAGTTGTTAAGATGCCTAGATTCCAGTTTCTTGTCCAGTGTTGGTTAGATTAGCTCCTCATCTTAGGGATTCGACCCCTGAGGATGGGAGAGGTTGAAACAAAGCCTATATCTTGTTATTCTTTCTCATTGTAAAGGTTTGGACTTAGCTGGATTCTCATACCTTGATTGTACATCATTTTGTAGTAGTTTAGTAGGAGATTAATAAGAATTGCAGCTATTTTTATGTGATCCATGTGGTATGGAGTTTTAGTACAGTTTATGATCATATGTGAATGTGTTTTGTATACTTCGTTAATCACTTCATTGCTTCTAAGTGAATGCTTTCAAGTTTGATAGGCAGAATTCTTTACATCAGTGCTCTGCTTTGGGAAAACATTCACCATTTCATGTTTTCTGCAATTTAAGAAGGATCCATGGTTTTCACATGCTCTTCTTAGTTTCTCACCAGTCTTAAACATCTCACCCCATCAAGCCCTAGAGTGCTAAACCTTATTCCTACCTTGCCCCATTGAACACCCTGCAATTTTGACCTAATTCCTTAGACCTAAAATGTCAAGCTCCTCCTAATCCAACAAAACCCCTTCAAAATCAAATCAAAACGTTGTGCTACTATACCTATCCTAAAATCATTTTCATGATTCAATGATCTTGGCTGAGATCCTTACGGAGAGAGCCCTCTCCCAGCCTAGTAGGGCTAGTTACTTGGCTAAGCATGGTTTGTGGTTACCCTGGCATTGCCTTCCTTCAGCTTGAGGTTCAATCCAGGTGATAATGAATACCACGCCTGTTTCCCTGCAACTATTCACACATTTAAGTCACATATTCCAAAGACCAAGGCATCATATCTATGAACTTGATATTAGCCCATACCAAGACTAACAACCACGTCATAATTAACTATCAACTCACAATCAGCAGTCTTAATACTACAACTAGCACCCACTTGCATTCAACCACATATCAACTGTGCCAACACCTATTGAGTTAGTATAACCATCTTAAAACAAGATCATTCCTTACTCAACCTTATAGACACATGCTCATATCATGCACTTAATCAAACAATCAAACAACCTGTAAGCATACCATGTTAAATAAACCAAATATATGACATAATCAAAATCATACCTTAATGTATCTCAGGGGAGGATATCATATCTACACAAGTCAGTCCATATTAGTACAACACAATATCACAAGTATATTGACTCATACCTAAATATCATAACCATATCCATTTACACAGGCCAGTCCATATTAGCATGATACATACTAACGTCATGATATTAAATGCAGTGACCATACTCATCATGCATATGACCATAATGCATATAACAAAATGTTACTATCATGCATGACTATTTGGCACATGTACATATGACCACACTCAACAACTAGGATCTATCATGCATGTAACCACGACAACAATTGAATGAAATGCATGCACATAACTATAATTCTTATGAAAACCATTAACCAACATATCTAGTTTCCCAACATACAAACCTATATGAGGATCTTCTCTTACCCTAAGGTCCACTGCTGCAACCTCACACAGATGATCTGCATCTCTTGCTTCATCTCAGCCAACACATCAACACCATAACATACCAATAACATCATGATGTCATAAGATACATACAATGACCTTATGCATGACAACCTTAACAATGACAATGCATGCATAACAACATGCATCTAGCCCATCTAATCCAAGTATTTGAACCATGCTTTGATATCACTTTGTAATGCCTCCTCCCATATCTACCTACTTTAACCAACCTGCCCAGGGTAAACATGAGCTGAGGGATACTATGGTATGAATCAACCTCCTAGATAACCTTAAGTAAATGGAGTCGAAAAAAAAAGATGTTAGTAACTTTCATCAGGTGCCACCGGACCCATAGGAGCTAAACTACTCCTCTAGGTGCCCAACCCCTGAGTCAGATTTCTTTTTCACTAAAAAAATCTCAGTGGCATTCACAATCCTACAACCATGCGATCGTAGGCCTGTAGTCACTCCCATAAGCTAGGAAGGGTGAAACCGCATTATTTTTAGCCAGTTTTGTACATGCTACCGCGAGATTTCAACCGCTTTTTCAGGGCTAGTCTGCATACCACTACCCAGAACTTGATGAGACTTTCCAAGACAATAAATGGCCCCAAGAAAAATCCTATAACACAAAAATTATTAAGGACATGACCTAACCAAGCCTAACCATGACAAACATTACATTAAACATGTGGTAAACATGCAACCAACTACAAGTTATGAATGCATATCTGAACATAGGGATTTGAAACTTATCTAAGGCTACCAAGAAGGACCATTTCCTTCTCACAATAGTTTTCATAACACCAATTAGGTCATGCATTCATTAACCATGCATTTATTAATTAAAATGTGATAAGATCCATACTTAAATATGTCATATAACCATGCTTATAGCTCTTATTAACCATATGCAAAATCCAACCAAGTCAGTGGTTTCCACATACCAACCAACCATATATTAGCTGAACCAAATATTTATTTCATCCAATCACCCCGGTGCCATATTCCAAGCATGAATGTGGGATCTCATGGGATAAACCAATCCATTAACAACTAAGGTAATCTAGAGGTTAAACCACCTCCAACCTCACCATACAGTGATCTCACATAAACTACTCAAAAAGAAAACCTGAATTCTTGAGAATTCCTTCACCATCCCTAGAGGAATTTTCCTATCTCCACACCAAAACTTTGGGATTTTCATGAGACCACCTCACACGGATTGAAAACCTTTTGGAAATCCAAAGTTGAACTGAGAAATAATATGATCAAACCATGGTTATATAGAAATGGCAAGGCAACGCTAAAACCATTGTCAAACCCTGGCAAAACCCATGCCAATGAAAACAAATGAACCAAATACACACATGCACATACCATGCATGCCAAAACCAGTTATGAAATCATACATGAAACCTATTACCTGCATGTATTCTTGTTGAAGCTACTTGTTCCAACCTTTCCTTTCTTGATCCTTTCTTTCATTTTCTTTCCTTGTCCTTCCTTTTCTTTTCTTTCTTTCATTTTCTTTCCTTGTCCTTCCTTTGATTGCTTTCTTTCCTTATATTCTTAGTTCTCTTATCCTCTCTGAGAGTAATTCCAAAAATAATGGACAAAAGGATGTGAGTTGATTCTCAGAAGCCTTTTTATTATTGAGGTCTCTATTTTCTTCAATTTCCATTATTTTCCTTCAATTTCCTCCTCACATGCAACCTATGACCTTTCACCTCCCTTTCCTCCTATTTTCTTCTATTTTCATAAATAAAATTCCAATTAATACCTCTTTTCCTTTGATAATGCCTTTGCCAATTTCCTTTAGCTGTTATAAATGAAATGAACACCCACTAGGATTTTTTGCCCAACAGTCATCTTGGAATACATGTCCCATGACCTTGGTATTATAATTTCCTTTATTAATTTTAATAGGTGCATTTTTAACCTAGGGTTGTTACAATGGGACCAAGGCCGAGGACCATGGTAGCATTGTTGTTCTGAATTGGAGTGACATGGCCCTCAAAGGGCATGCAACATGGGGGACGAAAAAAGGCATGTTGGTGGGCCAAAGAGGCCAAGAAATAGTGACGTCATAGAGAATTCCACATAGATGAGATGATGTTCACGTGAAATCATCTCATGTTGACATCATCTTGGGGCCTTGGCAAGGTTAGAAGTGTGCACCAAGGAGAAATGATCAAGATTGACAACAGAGGTGATAGATATTCTTCCCAACAGTTGGAAATAAATTCCCTATCTTGAGCTAATGTCATCTTTGGAGTCTCATACCTTAGGGTGGTCATGATGTGCAAGTTTTTGGTGAGGCTGAGATTGATGGCCAATATTGACAAATTTTATTTTCCTAACAGTTGAAAAAAACAAGTTTGTCTTGTGATCTCAGGCCTCGAGGCATCACTATAATGGTGGTCACTGAAACACGTCGAGAGATTTAAGCTGAGATGGGAAACCCCTTCCATCATTTGACATCAAAGGATCATCATCTTGCCTTGGGATTTTTTTATGCGACTACATGGTATGCTAGGGAGTTGGCCAAGGGGTGAGATTTATTAAAATGGAATTTAACGATTTACAAGCCCTTGAAGGGGAGTCTAATGGAGGCCATGTGCGATGATGTGGCTTATGCCATAGTGGCTTGGTATAGGATGGAAAAATGACATGGACACGCTCGGGTGATGGCATTGTAGGGAGTTGGAATGCCATGTAGGACCATGAGGGGACCACATGGGTGCCACATGGCAAAACCTAGTGATGTGGTAAGAGGTTATTGGTTGAATATTTAAATGGCCATATCTTTTTTATCCAATCAAATTGAGGAAAAATTTAAATAAATAGAAAGATCTAAGACAAGAAAAAATGCCATTTAATGATGTTTACTTTTACGTTCCAAGGAGTTTGAAAGTTGA